>CANPUZ010000246.1:0-94000 GCA_947579665.1 Sympetrum striolatum
GCTTTTTTCGATCATTTATCGCTAAAAGGAGACAAAATATGGACAAAATAGAGGAAAAATATTGAAATTCCGCTAAAATTATCCGTTTTCGTTGCTTTTTTCGATCACATCTCCAGAAAATGACGAGATTTTAGGCAAAATAGAGCAGAAAAATTGAAATTTTACAAAAATTATCCTTTTTAGTTGCTTTTTTCGATCATTTATCAATAAAAGGAGACAAAATAAGAACAAAATAGAGGAAAAATATTGAAATTCCGCTAAAATTATCCGTTTTCGTTGCTTTTTTCGATCACATCTCCAGAAAATGACGAGATTTTAGGCAAAATAGAGCAGAAAAATTGAAATTTTACAAAAATTATCCGTTTTAGTTGCTTTTTTTGATCATTTATCGCTAAAATGAGACGAAAAAGGACAAAATAGAGGAAAAATATTGAAATTTCGCTAAAATTATCCGTATTCGTTGCTTTTTTCCATCATATATTTTTAAAATGACGCAATATAGTAGAAAAATATTGAAATTTGACAGAAATTATCCGTTTTAGTTGCTTTATTCGATCACATCTCCAGAAAATGACGAGATTTTTGGCAAAATAGAGCAGAAAAATTGAAATTTCACAAAAATTATCCGGTTTAGTTTTTTTTATCGATCATTTATCGCTAAAAGGAGACAAAATAAGGACAAAATAGAGGAAAAATATTGAAATTCCGCTAAAATTATCCGTTTTCGTTGCTTTTTTCCATCATATATCCTTAAAATGACACAAAATAGTAGAAAAATATTGCAATTTGAAAGAAATTATCCGTTTTAGTTGCTTTATTCGATCACATCTCCAGAAAATGACGAGATTTTTGGCAAAATAGAGCAGAAAAATTGAAATTTCACAAAAATTATCCGTTTTAGTTGCTTTTTTCGATCATTTATCGCTAAAAAGAGACAAAATAAGGACAAAATAGAGGAAAAATATTGAAATTCCGCTAAAATTATCCGTTTTAGTTGCTTTTTTCGATCATTTATCGCTAAAAGGAGACAAAATAAAGACAAAATAGAGGAAAAATATTGAAATTCCGCTAAAATTATCCGTTTTCGTTGCTTTTTTTGATCGCATCTCCAGAAAATGACGAGATTTTTGGCAAAATAGAGCAGAAAAATTGAAATTTCACAAAAATTATCCGTTTTCGTTGCTTTTTTCGATCATTTATCGCTAAAAGGAAACAAAATAAAGACAAAATAGAGGAAAAATATTGAAATTCCGCTAAAATTATCCGTTTTCGTTGCTTTTTTCGAACACATCTCCAGAAAATGACAAGATTTTAGGCATAATAGAGCAGAAAAATTGAAATTTCACAAAAATTATCCGTTTTAGTTGCTTTTTTCCATCATATATCCTTAAAATGACGCAAAATGTTAGAAAAATATTGCAATTTGACAGAAATTATCCGTTTTAGTTGCTTTATTCGATCACATCTCCAGAAAATGACAAGATTTTTGGCAAAATAGAGAAGAAAAATTGAAATTTCACAAAAATTATCCGTTTTAGTTGCTTTTTTCGATCATTTATCGCTAAAAGGAGACAAAATAAGGACAAAATAGAGGAAAAATATTGAAATTCCGCTAAAATTATCCGTTTTAGTTGCTTTTTTCGATCATTTATCGCTAAAAGGAGACAAAATAAAGACAAAATAGAGGAAAAATATTGAAATTCCGCTAAAATTATCCGTTTTCGTTGCTTTTTTTGATCACATCTCCAGAAAATGACGAGATTTTTGGCAAAATAGAGCAGAAAAATTGAAATTTCACAAAAATTATCCGTTTTAGTTGCTTTTTTTGATCATTTATTGCTAAAATGAGACAAAATAAGGACAAAATAGAGGAAAAATATTGAAATTTCGCTAAAATTGTCCGTTTTAGTTGCTTTTTTCCATCATATATTTTTAAAATGACGCAAAATAGTAGAAAAATATTGAAATTTGACAGAAATTATCCGTTTTAGTTGCTTTATTCGATCACATCTCCAGAAAATGACGAGATTTTTGGCAAAATAGAGCAGAAAAATTGAAATTTCACAAAAATTATCCGGTTTAGTTGCTTTTTTCGATCATTTATCGCTATAAGGAGACAAAATAAGGACAAAATAGAGGAAAAATATTGAAATTCCGCTAAAATTATCCGTTTTCGTTGCTTTTTTCGATCACATCTCCAGAAAATGACGAGATTTTTGGCAAAATGGAGCAGAAAAATTGAAATTTCACAAAAATTATCTGTTTTAGTTGCTTTTTTCGATCATTTATCGCTAAAAGGAGACAAAATAAGGACAAAATAGAGGAAAAAATATTGAAATTCCGCTAAAATTATCCGTTTTAGTTGCTTTTTTCGATCATTTATCGCTAAAAGGAGACAAAATAAAGACAAAATAGAGGAAAAATATCGAAATTCCGCTAAAATTATCCGTTTTCGTTGCTTTTTTTGATCACATCTCCAGAAAATGACGAGATTTTTGGCAAAATAGAGCAGAAAAATTGAAATTTCACAAAAATTATCCGTTTTCGTTGCTTTTTTCGATCATTTATCGCTAAAAGGAAACAAAATAAAGACAAAATAGAGGAAAAATATTGAAATTCCGCTAAAATTATCCGTTTTCGTTGCTTTTTTCGAACACATCTCCAGAAAATGACGAGATTTTAGGCATAATAGAGCAGAAAAATTGAAATTTCACAAAAATTATCCGTTTTAGTTGCTTTTTTCGATCATTTATCGCTAAAAGGAGACAAAATAAGGACAAAATAGAGGAAAAATATTGAAATTCCGCTAAAATTATCCGTTTTCGTTGCTTTTTTCGATCACATCTCAAAAAAATGACGAGATTTTTGGCAAAATAGAGCAGAAAAATTGAAATTTCACAAAAATTATCCGTTTTAGTTGCTTTTTTCGATCATTTATCGCTAAAAGGAGACAAAATAAGGACAAAATAGAGGAAAAATATTGAAATTCCGCTAAAATTATCCGTTTTCGTTGCTTTTTTCCATCACATCTCAAAAAATGACGAGATTTTTGGCAAAATAGAGCAGAAAAATTGAAATTTCACAAAAATTATCCGTTTTAGTTGCTTTTTTCGATCATTTATCGCTAAAAGGAGACAAAATAAAGACAAAATAGAGGAAAAATATTGAAATTCCGCTATAATTATCCAATTTCGTTGCTTTTTTCGATCACATCTCCAGAAAATGACGAGATTTTTGGCAAAATAGAGCGGAAAAATTGAAATTTCACAAAAATTATCCGTTTTAGTTGCTTTTTTCGTTCATTTATCGCTAAAAGGAGACAAAATAAGGACAAAATAGAGGAAAAATATTGAAATTCCGCTAAAATTATCCGTTTTCGTTTCTTTTTTCAATCACATCTCCAGAAAATGACGAGATTTTTGGCAAAATAGAGCAGAAAAATTGAAATTTCACAAAAATTATCCGTTTTAGTTGCTTTTTTCCATCATATATCCTTAAAATGACGCAAAATAGTAGAAAAATATTGCAATTTGACAGAAATTATCCGTTTTAGTTGCTTTATTCGATCACATCTCCAGAAAATGACGAGATTTTTGGCAAAATAGAGAAGAAAAATTAAAATTTCACAAAAATTATCCGTTTTAGTTGCTTTTTTCGATCATTTATCGCTAAAAGGAGAATAAATAAGGACAAAATAGAGGAAAAATATTGAAATTCCGCTAAAATTATCCGTTTTCGTTTCTTTTTTCGATCACATCTCCAGAAAATGACGAGAATTTTGGCAAAATAGAGCAGAAAAATTGAAATTTCACAAAAATTATCTGTTTTAGTTGCTTTTATCGATCATTTATCGCTAAAAGGAGACAAAATAAGGACAAAATAGAGGAAAAATATTGAAATTCCGCTAAAATTATCCGTTTTCGTTGCTTTTTTCCTTCATATATCCTTAAAATGACACAAAATAGTAGAAAAATATAGCAATTTGACAGAAATTATCCGTTTTAGTTGCTTTATTCGATCACATCTCCAGAAAATGACGAGATTTTTGGCAAAATAGAGCAGAAAAATTGAAATTTCACAAAAATTATCCGTTTTAGTTGCTTTTTTCGATCATTTATCGCTAAAAGGAGACAAAATAAGGACAAAATAGAGGAAAAATATTGAAATTCCGCTAAAATTATCCGTTGTCGTTGCTTTTTTCGATCACATCTCCAGAAAATGACGAGATTTTAGGCAAAATAGAGCAGAAAAATGGAAACTTCACAAAAATTATCCGTTTTAGTTGCTTTTTTCGATCATTTATCGCTAAAATGAGACAAAATAAGGACAAAATAGAGGAAAAATATTGAAATTTCGCTAAAATTATCCGTTTTCGTTGCTTTTTTCGAACACATCTCCAGAAAATGACGAGATTTTAGGCAAAATAGAGCAGAAAAATTGAAATTTCACAAAAATTATCCGTTTTAGTTGCTTTTTTCGATCATTTATCGCTAAAAGGAGACAAAATAAGGAAAAAATAGAGGAAAAATATTGAAATTCCGCTAAAATTATCCGTTTTCGTTGCTTTTTTCCTTCATATATCCTTAAAATGACACAAAATAGTAGAAAAATATAGCAATTTGACAGAAATTATCCGTTTTAGTTGCTTTATTCGATCACATCTCCAGAAAATGACGAGATTTTTGGCAAAATAGAGCAGAAAAATTGAAATTTCACAAAAATTATCCGTTTTAGTTGCTTTTTTCGATCATTTATCGCTAAAAGGAGACAAAATAAGGACAAAATAGAGGAAAAATATTGAAATTCCGCTAAAATTATCCGTTTTAGTTGCTTTTTTCGATCATTTATCGCTAAAAGGAGACAAAATAAAGACAAAATAGAGGAAAAATATTGAAATTCCGCTAAAATTATCCGTTTTCGTTGCTTTTTTTGATCACATCTCCAGAAAATGACGAGATTTTTGGCAAAATAGAGCAGAAAAATTGAAATTTCACAAAAATTATCCGTTTTCGTTGCTTTTTTCGATCATTTATCGCTAAAAGGAGACAAAATAAAGACAAAATAGAGGAAAAATATTGAAATTCCGCTAAAATTATCCGTTGTCGTTGCTTTTTTCGATCACATCTCCAGAAAATGACGAGATTTTAGGCAAAATAGAGCAGAAAAATGGAAACTTCACCAAAATTATCCGTTTTAGTTGCTTTTTTCGATCATTTATCGCTAAAATGAGACAAAATAAGGACAAAATAGAGGAAAAATATTGAAATTTCGCTAAAATTATCCGTTTTCGTTGCTTTTTTCGAACACATCTCCAGAAAATGACGAGATTTTAGGCAAAATAGAGCAGAAAAATTGAAATTTCACAAAAATTATCCGTTTTAGTTGCTTTTTTCGATCATTTATCGCTAAAAGGAGACAAAATAAGGAAAAAATAGAGGAAAAATATTGAAATTCCGCTAAAATTATCCGTTTTCGTTGCTTTTTTCGATCACATCTCCAGAAAATAACGAGATTTTAGGCAAAATAGAGCAGAAAAATTGAAATTTCACAAAAATTATCCGTTTTAGTTGCTTTTTTAAATCATTTATCGCTAAAATGAGACAAAATAAGGAAAAAATAGAGGAAAAATATTGTAATTTCGCTAAAATTATCCGTTTTCGTTGCTTTTTTCCATCATATATTTTTGAAATGACGCAAAATAGTAGAAAAATATTGAAATTTGACAGAAATTATCTGTTTTAGTTGCTTTATTTGATCACATCTCCAGAAAATGACGAGATTTTTGGCAAAATAGAGCAGAAAAATTGAAATTTCACAAAAATTATCCGGTTTAGTAGCTTTTTTCGATCATTTATCACTACAAGGAGACAAAATAAGGACAAAATAGAGGAAAAATATTGAAATTCCGCTAAAATTATCCGTTTTCGTTGCTTTTTTCGATCATGTCTCCAGAAAATGACGAGATTTTTGGCAAAATGGAGCAGAAAAATTGAAATTTCACAAAAATTATCTGTTTTAGTTGCTTTTATCGATCATTTATCGCTAAAAGGAGACAAAATAAGGACAAAATAGAGGAAAAATATTGAAATTCCGCTAAAATTATCCAATTTCGTTGCTTTTTTCCTTCATATATCCTTAAAATGACACAAAATAGTAGAAAAATATAGCAATTTGACAGAAATTATCCGTTTTAGTTGCTTTATTCGATCACATCTCCAGAAAATGACGAGATTTTTGGCAAAATAGAGCAGAAAAATTGAAATTTCACAAAAATTATCCGTTTTAGTTGCTTTTTTCGATCATTTATCGCTAAAAGGAGACAAAATAAGGACAAAATAGAGGAAAAATATTGAAATTCCGCTAAAATTATCCGTTTTAGTTGCTTTTTTCGATCATTTATCGCTAAAAGGAGACAAAATAAGGACAAAATAGAGGAAAAATATTGAAATTCCGCTAAAATTATCCGTTTTCGTTTCTTTTTTCGATCACATCTCCAGAAAATGACGAGATTTTTGGCAAAATAGAGCAGAAAAATTGAAATTTCACAAAAATTATCCGTTTTAGTTGCTTTTTTCCATCATTTATCGCTAAAAGGAGACAAAATAAGGACAAAATAGAGGAAAAATATTGAAATTCCGCTAAAATTATCCGTTTTAGTTGCTTTTTTCGATCATTTATCGCTAAAATGAGACAAAATAAGGACAAAATAGAGGAAAAATATTGAAATTCCGCTAAAATTATTCGTTTTCGTTTCTTTTTTCGATCACATATCCAGAAAATGACGAGATTTTTGGCAAAATAGAGCAGAAAAGTTGAAATTTCACTAAAATTATCCGTTTTAGTTGCTTTTTTCCATCATATGTCCTGAAAATGACGCAAAATAGTAGAAAAATATTGCAATTTGACAGAAATTATCCGTTTTAGTTGCTTTATTCGATCACATCTACAGAAAATGACGAGATTTTTGGCAAAATAGAGAAGAAAAATTGAAATTTCACAAATATTATCCGTTTTAGTTGCTTTTTTCAATCATTTATCGCTAAAAGGAGACAAAATAAGGACAAAATAGAGGAAAAATATTGAAATTCCGCTAAAATTATCCGTTTTAGTTGCTTTTTTCGATCATTTATCGCCAAAGGAGACAAAATAAAGACAAAATAGAGGAAAAATATTGAAATTCCGCGAAAATTATCTGTTTTCGTTGCCTTTTTTTGATCACATCTCCAGAAAATGACGAGATTTTTGGCAAAATAGAGCAGAAAAATTGAAATTTCACAAACATTATCCGTTTTCGTTGCTCTTTTCGATCATTTTTCGCTAAAAGGAGACAAAATAAAGACAAAATAGAGGAAAAATATTGAAATTCCGCTAAAATTATCCGTTTTCGTTGCTTTTTTCGATCACATCTCCAGAAAATGACGAGATTTTTGGCAAAATAGAGCAGAAAAATTGAAATTTCACAAAAATTATCCGTTTTAGTTGCTTTTTTCCATCATATATCCTTAAAATGACGCAAAATAGTAGAAAAATATTGCAATTTGACAGATATTATCCGTTTTAGTTGCTTTATTCGATCACATCTCCAGAAAATGACGAGATTTTTTGCAAAATAGAGAAGAAAAATTGAAATTTCACAAAAATTATCCGTTTTAGTTGCTTTTTTCGATCATTTATCGCTAAAAGGAGACAAAATAAGGACAAAATAGAGGAAAAATATTGAAATTCCGCTAAAATTATCCGTTTTCGTTGCTTTTTTCGAACACATCTCCAGAAAATGACGAGATTTTAGGCATAATAGAGCAGAAAAATTGAAATTTCACAAAAATTATCCGTTTTAGTTGCTTTTTTCGATCATTTATCGCTAAAAGGAGACAAAATAAGGACAAAATAGAGGAAAAATATTGAAATTCCGCTAAAATTATCCGTTTTCGTTGCTTTTTTCGATCACATCTCAAAAAAATGACGAGATTTTTGGCAAAATAGAGCAGAAAAATTGAAATTTCACAAAAATTATCCGTTTTAGTTGCTTTTTTCGATCATTTATCGCTAAAAGGAGACAAAATAAGGACAAAATAGAGGAAAAATATTGAAATTCCGCTAAAATTATCCGTTTTCGTTGCTTTTTTCCATCACATCTCAAAAAATGACGAGATTTTTGGCAAAATAGAGCAGAAAAATTGAAATTTCACAAAAATTATCCGTTTTAGTTGCTTTTTTCGATCATTTATCGCTAAAAGGAGACAAAATAAAGACAAAATAGAGGAAAAATATTGAAATTCCGCTAAAATTATCCAATTTCGTTGCTTTTTTCGATCACATCTCCAGAAAATGACGAGATTTTTGGCAAAATAGAGCGGAAAAATTGAAATTTCACAAAAATTATCCGTTTTAGTTGCTTTTTTCGTTCATTTATCGCTAAAAGGAGACAAAATAAGGACAAAATAGAGGAAAAATATTGAAATTCCGCTAAAATTATCCGTTTTCGTTTCTTTTTTCAATCACATCTCCAGAAAATGACGAGATTTTTGGCAAAATAGAGCAGAAAAATTGAAATTTCACAAAAATTATCCGTTTTAGTTGCTTTTTTCCATCATATATCCTTAAAATGACGCAAAATAGTAGAAAAATATTGCAATTTGACAGAAATTATCCGTTTTAGTTGCTTTATTCGATCACATCTCCAGAAAATGACGAGATTTTTGGCAAAATAGAGAAGAAAAATTAAAATTTCACAAAAATTATCCGTTTTAGTTGCTTTTTTCGATCATTTATCGCTAAAAGGAGAATAAATAAGGACAAAATAGAGGAAAAATATTGAAATTCCGCTAAAATTATCCGTTTTCGTTGCTTTTTTCCTTCATATATCCTTAAAATGACACAAAATAGTAGAAAAATATAGCAATTTGACAGAAATTATCCGTTTTAGTTGCTTTATTCGATCACATCTCCAGAAAATGACGAGATTTTTGGCAAAATAGAGCAGAAAAATTGAAATTTCACAAAAATTATCCGTTTTAGTTGCTTTTTTCGATCATTTATCGCTAAAAGGAGACAAAATAAGGACAAAATAGAGGAAAAATATTGAAATTCCGCTAAAATTATCCGTTGTCGTTGCTTTTTTCGATCACATCTCCAGAAAATGACGAGATTTTAGGCAAAATAGAGCAGAAAAATGGAAACTTCACAAAAATTATCCGTTTTAGTTGCTTTTTTCGATCATTTATCGCTAAAATGAGACAAAATAAGGACAAAATAGAGGAAAAATATTGAAATTTCGCTAAAATTATCCGTTTTCGTTGCTTTTTTCGAACACATCTCCAGAAAATGACGAGATTTTAGGCAAAATAGAGCAGAAAAATTGAAATTTCACAAAAATTATCCGTTTTAGTTGCTTTTTTCGATCATTTATCGCTAAAAGGAGACAAAATAAGGAAAAAATAGAGGAAAAATATTGAAATTCCGCTAAAATTATCCGTTTTCGTTGCTTTTTTCCTTCATATATCCTTAAAATGACACAAAATAGTAGAAAAATATAGCAATTTGACAGAAATTATCCGTTTTAGTTGCTTTATTCGATCACATCTCCAGAAAATGACGAGATTTTTGGCAAAATAGAGCAGAAAAATTGAAATTTCACAAAAATTATCCGTTTTAGTTGCTTTTTTCGATCATTTATCGCTAAAAGGAGACAAAATAAGGACAAAATAGAGGAAAAATATTGAAATTCCGCTAAAATTATCCGTTTTAGTTGCTTTTTTCGATCATTTATCGCTAAAAGGAGACAAAATAAAGACAAAATAGAGGAAAAATATTGAAATTCCGCTAAAATTATCCGTTTTCGTTGCTTTTTTTGATCACATCTCCAGAAAATGACGAGATTTTTGGCAAAATAGAGCAGAAAAATTGAAATTTCACAAAAATTATCCGTTTTCGTTGCTTTTTTCGATCATTTATCGCTAAAAGGAGACAAAATAAAGACAAAATAGAGGAAAAATATTGAAATTCCGCTAAAATTATCCGTTGTCGTTGCTTTTTTCGATCACATCTCCAGAAAATGACGAGATTTTAGGCAAAATAGAGCAGAAAAATGGAAACTTCACCAAAATTATCCGTTTTAGTTGCTTTTTTCGATCATTTATCGCTAAAATGAGACAAAATAAGGACAAAATAGAGGAAAAATATTGAAATTTCGCTAAAATTATCCGTTTTCGTTGCTTTTTTCGAACACATCTCCAGAAAATGACGAGATTTTAGGCAAAATAGAGCAGAAAAATTGAAATTTCACAAAAATTATCCGTTTTAGTTGCTTTTTTCGATCATTTATCGCTAAAAGGAGACAAAATAAGGAAAAAATAGAGGAAAAATATTGAAATTCCGCTAAAATTATCCGTTTTCGTTGCTTTTTTCCATCATATATTTTTGAAATGACGCAAAATAGTAGAAAAATATTGAAATTTGACAGAAATTATCTGTTTTAGTTGCTTTATTTGATCACATCTCCAGAAAATGACGAGATTTTTGGCAAAATAGAGCAGAAAAATTGAAATTTCACAAAAATTATCCGGTTTAGTAGCTTTTTTCGATCATTTATCACTACAAGGAGACAAAATAAGGACAAAATAGAGGAAAAATATTGAAATTCCGCTAAAATTATCCGTTTTCGTTGCTTTTTTCGATCATGTCTCCAGAAAATGACGAGATTTTTGGCAAAATGGAGCAGAAAAATTGAAATTTCACAAAAATTATCTGTTTTAGTTGCTTTTATCGATCATTTATCGCTAAAAGGAGACAAAATAAGGACAAAATAGAGGAAAAATATTGAAATTCCGCTAAAATTATCCAATTTCGTTGCTTTTTTCCTTCATATATCCTTAAAATGACACAAAATAGTAGAAAAATATAGCAATTTGACAGAAATTATCCGTTTTAGTTGCTTTATTCGATCACATCTCCAGAAAATGACGAGATTTTTGGCAAAATAGAGCAGAAAAATTGAAATTTCACAAAAATTATCCGTTTTAGTTGCTTTTTTCGATCATTTATCGCTAAAAGGAGACAAAATAAGGACAAAATAGAGGAAAAATATTGAAATTCCGCTAAAATTATCCGTTTTAGTTGCTTTTTTCGATCATTTATCGCTAAAAGGAGACAAAATAAGGACAAAATAGAGGAAAAATATTGAAATTCCGCTAAAATTATCCGTTTTCGTTTCTTTTTTCGATCACATCTCCAGAAAATGACGAGATTTTTGGCAAAATAGAGCAGAAAAATTGAAATTTCACAAAAATTATCCGTTTTAGTTGCTTTTTTCCATCATTTATCGCTAAAAGGAGACAAAATAAGGACAAAATAGAGGAAAAATATTGAAATTCCGCTAAAATTATCCGTTTTAGTTGCTTTTTTCGATCATTTATCGCTAAAATGAGACAAAATAAGGACAAAATAGAGGAAAAATATTGAAATTCCGCTAAAATTATCCGTTTTCGTTGCTTTTTTCGATCACATCTCAAAAAAATGACGAGATTTTTGGCAAAATAGAGAAAAAATTGAAATTTCACAAAAATTATCCGTTTTAGTTGCTTTTTTCGATCATTTATCGCTAAAAGGAGACAAAATAAGGGCAAAATAGAGGAAAAATATTGAAATTCCGCTAAAATTATCCGTTTTCGTTGCTTTTTTCCATCACATCTCCAGAAAATGACGAGATTTTTGGCAAAATAGAGCAGAAAAATTGAAATTTCACAAAAATTATCCGTTTTAGTTGCTTTTTTCGATCATTTATCGCTAAAAGGAGACAAAATAGAGGAAAAATATTGAAATTCCGCTAAAATTATCCGTTTTCGTTGCTTTTTTCGATCACATCTCCAGAAAATGACGAGATTTTTGGCAAAATAGAGCAGAAAAATTGAAATTTCACAAAAATTATCCGTTTTAGTTGCTTTTTTCGATCATTTATCGCTAAAAGTAGAAAAAATAAGGACAAAATAGAGGAAAAATATTGAAATTCCGCTAAAATTATTCGTTTTCGTTTCTTTTTTCGATCACATATCCAGAAAATGACGAGATTTTTGGCAAAATAGAGCAGAAAAGTTGAAATTTCACTAAAATTATCCGTTTTAGTTGCTTTTTTCCATCATATGTCCTGAAAATGACGCAAAATAGTAGAAAAATATTGCAATTTGACAGAAATTATCCGTTTTAGTTGCTTTATTCGATCACATCTACAGAAAATGACGAGATTTTTGGCAAAATAGAGAAGAAAAATTGAAATTTCACAAATATTATCCGTTTTAGTTGCTTTTTTCAATCATTTATCGCTAAAAGGAGACAAAATAAGGACAAAATAGAGGAAAAATATTGAAATTCCGCTAAAATTATCCGTTTTAGTTGCTTTTTTCGATCATTTATCGCCAAAGGAGACAAAATAAAGACAAAATAGAGGAAAAATATTGAAATTCCGCGAAAATTATCTGTTTTCGTTGCCTTTTTTTGATCACATCTCCAGAAAATGACGAGATTTTTGGCAAAATAGAGCAGAAAAATTGAAATTTCACAAACATTATCCGTTTTCGTTGCTCTTTTCGATCATTTTTCGCTAAAAGGAGACAAAATAAAGACAAAATAGAGGAAAAATATTGAAATTCCGCTAAAATTATCCGTTTTCGTTGCTTTTTTCGATCACATCTCCAGAAAATGACGAGATTTTTGGCAAAATAGAGCAGAAAAATTGAAATTTCACAAAAATTATCCGTTTTAGTTGCTTTTTTCCATCATATATCCTTAAAATGACGCAAAATAGTAGAAAAATATTGCAATTTGACAGAAATTATCCGTTTTAGTTGCTTTATTCGATCACATCTCCAGAAAATGACGAGATTTTTTGCAAAATAGAGAAGAAAAATTGAAATTTCACAAAAATTATCCGTTTTAGTTGCTTTTTTCGATCATTTATCGCTAAAAGGAGACAAAATAAGGACAAAATAGAGGAAAAATATTGAAATTCCGCTAAAATTATCCGTTTTCGTTGCTTTTTTCCATTACATCTCCAGAAAATGACGAGATTTTTGGCAAAATAGAGCAGAAAAATTGAAGTTTCACAAAAATTATCCGTTTTAGTTGCTTTTTTCGATCATTTATCGCTAAAAGGAGACAAAATAAGGACAAAATAGAGGAAAAATATTGAAATTCCGCTAAAATTATCCGTTTTCGTTGCTTTTTTCGATCACATCTCCAGAAAATGACGAGATTTTAGGCAAAATAGAGCAGAAAAATGGAAATTTCACAAAAATTATCCGTTTTAGTTGCTTTTTTCGATCATTTATCGCTAAAATGAGACAAAATAAGGACTAAATAGAGGAAAAATATTGAAATTCCGCTAAAATTATCCGTTTTCTTTGCTTTTTTCGATCACATCTCAAAAAAATGAGATTTTTGGCAAAATAGAGCAGAAAAATTGAAATTTCACAAAAATTATCCGTTTTAGTTGCTTTTTTCGATCATTTATCGCTAAAAGGAGACAAAATAAGGACAAAATAGAGGAAAAATATTGAAATTCCGCTAAAATTATCCGTTTTCGTTGCTTTTTTCCATCACATCTCCAGAAAATGACGAGATTTTTGGCAAAATAGAGCAGAAAATTGAAATTTCACAAAAATTATCCGTTTTAGTTGCTTTTTTCGATCATTTATCGCTAAAAGGAGACAAAATAGAGGAAAAATATTGAAATTCCGCTAAAATTATCCGTTTTCGTTGCTTTTTTCGATCACATCTCCAGAAAATGACGAGATTTTTGGCAAAATAGAGCAGAAAAATTGAAATTTCACAAAAATTATCCGTTTTAGTTGCTTTTTTCGATCATTTATCGCTAAAAGTAGAAAAAATAAGGACAAAATAGAGGAAAAATATTGAAATTCCGCTAAAATTATCCGTTTTCGTTTCTTTTTTCGATCACATATCCAGAAAATGAAGAGATTTTTGGCAAAATAGAGCAGAAAAGTTGAAATTTCACTAAAATTATCCGTTTTAGTTGCTTTTTTCCATCATATGTCCTTAAAATGACGCAAAATAGTAGAAAAATATTGCAATTTGACAGAAATTATCCGTTTTAGTTGCTTTATTCGATCACATCTCCAGAAAATGACGAGATCTTTGGCAAAATAGAGAAGAAAAATTGAAATTTCACAAAAATTATCCGTTTTAGTTGCTTTTTTCGATCATTTATCGCTAAAAGGAGACAAAATAAGGACAAAATAGAGGAAAAATATTGAAATTCCGCTAAAATTATCCGTTTTAGTTGCTTTTTTCGATCATTTATCGCCAAAGGAGACAAAATAAAGACAAAATAGAGGAAAAATATTGAAATTCCGCGAAAATTATCCGTTTTCGTTGCCTTTTTTTGATCACATCTCCAGAAAATGACGAGATTTTTGGCAAAATAGAGCAGAAAAATTGAAATTTCACAAAAATTATCCGTTTTCGTTGCTCTTTTCGATCATTTTTCGCTAAAAGGAGACAAAATAAAGACAAAATAGAGGAAAAATATTGAAATTCCGCTAAAATTATCCGTTTTCGTTGCTTTTTTCGATCACATCTCCAGAAAATGACGAGATTTTTGGCAAAATAGAGCAGAAAAATTGAAATTTCACAAAAATTATCCGTTTTAGTTGCTTTTTTCCATCATATATCCTTAAAATGACGCAAAATAGTAGAAAAATATTGCAATTTGACAGAAATTATCCGTTTTAGTTGCTTTATTCGATCACATCTCCAGAAAATGACGAGATTTTTTGCAAAATAGAGAAGAAAAATTGAAATTTCACAAAAATTATCCGTTTTAGTTGCTTTTTTCGATCATTTATCGCTAAAAGGAGACAAAATAAGGACAAAATAGAGGAAAAATATTGAAATTCCGCTAAAATTATCCGTTTTCGTTGCTTTTTTCCATTACATCTCCAGAAAATGACGAGATTTTTGGCAAAATAGAGCAGAAAATTTGAAGTTTCACAAAAATTATCCGTTTTAGTTGCTTTTTTCGATCATTTATCGCTAAAAGGAGACAAAATAAAGACAAAATAGAGGAAAAATATTGAAATTCCGCTAAAATTATCCGTTTTCGTTGCTTTTTTCGATCACATCTCCAGAAAATGACGAGATTTTAGGCAAAATAGAGCAGAAAAATGGAAATTTCACAAAAATTATCCGTTTTAGTTGCTTTTTTCGATCATTTATCGCTAAAATGAGACAAAATAAGGACAAAATAGAGGAATAATATTGAAATTCCGCTAAAATTATCCGTTTTCGTTGCTTTTTTCGATCACATCTCAAAAAAATGACGAGATTATTGGCAAAATAGAGCAGAAAAATTGGAATTTCACAAAAATTATCCGTTTTAGTTGCTTTTTTCGATCATTTATCGCTAAAAGGAGACAAAATAAGGACAAAATAGAGGAAAAATATTGAAATTCCGCTAAAATTATCCGTTTTCGTTGCTTTTTTCCATCACATCTCCAGAAAATGACGAGATTTTTGGCAAAATAGAGCAGAAAAATTGAAATTTCACAAAAATTATCCGTTTTAGTTGCTTTTTTCGATCATTTATCGCTAAAAGGAGACAAAATAAAGACAAAATAGAGGAAAATTATTGAAATTCCGCTAAAATTAACCGTTTTCGTTGCTATTTTCGATCAGATCTCCAGATAATGACGAGATTTTTGGCAAAATAGCGCAGAAAAATTGAAATTTCACAAAATTATCCGTTTTAGTTGCTTTTTTCGATCATTTATCGCTAAAAGGAGACAAAATAAGGACAAAATAAAGGAAAAATATTAAATTCCGCTAAAATTATCCGTTTTAGTTGCTTCTTTCGATCATTTATCGCTAAAAGGAGACAAAATAAACACAAAATAGAGGAAACATATTGAAATTCCGCTAAAATTATCCGTTTTATTTGCTTTTTTCGATCATTTATCGCTTAAAGGTGACAAAATAAGGACAAAATAGAGGAAAAATATTGAAATTCCGCAAAAATTATCCGTTTTCGTTGCTTTTTTCGATCAAATCTCCAGAAAATGACGAGATTTTAGGCAAAATAGAGCAGAAAAATCGAAATTTCACAAAATTTATCCGCTTTAGTTGCTTTTTTCGATCATTTATCGCTAAAATGAGATAAAATAAGGACAAAATAGAGGAAAAATATTGAAATTTTGCTAAAATTATCCGTTTTCGTTGCTTTTTTCGAACACATCTCATGAAAATGACGAGATTTTAGGCAAAATAGAGCAGAAAAATTGAAATTTCACAAAAATTATCCGTTTTAGTTGCTTTTTTCGATCATTTATCGCTAAAAGGAGACAAAATAAGGACAAAATAGAGGAAAAATATTGAAATTCCGCAAAAATTAACCGTTTTCGTTGCTTTTTTCGATCACATCTCCAGAAAATGACGTGATTTTTGGCAAAATAGAGCAGAAAAATTGAAATTTCACAAAAATTTTCCGTTTTAGTTGCTTTTTTCGATCATTTATCGCTAAAAGGAGACAAAATAAGGACAAAATAGAGGAAAAATATTGAAATTCCGCTAAAATTATCCGTTTTCGTTGCTTTTTTCGATCACATCTCCAGAAAATGACGAGATTTTAGGCAAAATAGAGCAGAAAAATTGAAATTTCACAATAATTATCCGTTTTAGTTGCTTTTTTTGATCATTTATCGCTAAAATGAGACAAAATAAGGACAAAATAGAGGAAAAATATTGAAATTTCGCTAAAATTATCCGTTTTCGTTGCTTTTTTCCATCATATATTTTAAAAATGACGCAAAATAGTAGAAAAATATTGAAATTTGACAGAAATTATCCGTTTTAGTTGCTTTATTCGATCACATTTCCAGAAAATGACGAGATTTTTGGCAAAATAGAGCAGAAAAATTGAAATTTCACAAAAATTATCCGTTTTAGTTGCTTTTTTCGATCATTTATTGCTAAAAGGAGACAAAATAAGGACAAAATAGAGGAGAAATATTGAAATTCCGCTAAAATTATCCGTTTTCGTTGCTTTTTTTGATCACATCTCCAGAAATTGACGAGATTTTTGGCAAAATAGAGCAGAAAAATTGAAATTTAACAAAAATTATCCGTTTTCGTTGCTTTCTTCGATCATTTATCGCTAAAAGGAGACAAAATAAAGACAAAATAGAGGAAAAATATTGAAATTCCGCTAAAATTATCCGTTTTCGTTGCTTTTTTCGATCACACCTCCAGAAAATGACTAGATTTTAGGCAAAATAGAGCAGAAAAATTGAAATTTCACAAAAATTATCCGTTTTAGTTGCTTTTTTCGATCATTTATCGCTAAAATGAGATAAAATAAGGACAAAATAGAGGAAAAATATTGAAATTTTGCTAAAATTATCCGTTTTCGTTGCTTTTTTCGAACACATCTCCAGAAAATGACGAGATTTTAGGCAAAATAGAGCAGAAAAATTGAAATTTCACAAAAATTATCCGTTTTAGTTGCTTTTTTCGATCATTTATTGCTAAAAGGAGACAAAATAAGGACAAAATAGAGGAAAAATATTGAAATTCCGCGAAAATTAACCGTTTTCGTTGCTTTTTTCGATCATTTATCGCTAAAATGAGACAAAATAAGGACAAAATAGAGGAAAAATATTGAAATTCCGCTAAAATTATCCGTTTTCGTTGCTTTTTTCGATCACATCTCCAGAAAATGACGAGATTTTAGGCAAAATAGAGCAGAAAAATTGAAATTTTACAAAAATTATCCGTTTTAGTTGCTTCTTTTGATCATTTATCGCTAAAATGAGACAAAAAAAGGACAAAATAGAGGAAAAATATTGATATTTCGCTAAAATTATCCGTTTTCGTTGCTTTTTTCCATCATATATTTTTAAAATGACGCAAAATAGTAGAAAAATATTGAAATTTGACAGAAATTATCCGTTTTAGTTGCTTTATTCGATCACATCTCCAGAAAATGACAAGATTTTTGGCAAAATAGAGCAGAAAAATTGAAATTTCACAAAAATTATCCGGTTTAGTTGCTTTTTTCGATCATTTATCGCTACAAGGAGACAAAATAAGGACAAAATAGAGGAAAAATATTGAAATTCCGCGAAAATTAACCGTTTTCGTTGCTTTTTTCGATCATTTATCGCTAAAAGAAGACAAAATAAAGACAAAATAGAGGAAAAATATTGAAATTCCGCTAAAATTATCCGTTTTCGTTGCTTTTTTCGATCACATCTCCAGAAAATTACGAGATTTTAGGCAAAATAGAGCAGAAAAATGGAAATTTCACAAAAATTATCCGTTTTAGTTGCTTTTTTCGATCATTTATCGCTAAAAGGAGACAAAATAAGGACAAAATAGAGGAAAAATATTGAAATTCCGCTAAAATTATCCGTTTTCGTTGCTTTTTTCCATTACATCTCCAGAAAATGACGAGATTTTTGGCAAAATAGAGCAGAAAAATTGAAGTTTCACAAAAATTATCCGTTTTAGATGCTTTTTTCGATCATTTATCGCTAAAAGGAGACAAAATAGAGGAAAAATATTGAAATTCCGCTAAAATTATCCGTTTTCGTTGCTTTTTTCGATCACATCTCCAGAAAATGACGAGATTTTAGGCAAAATAGAGCAGAAAAATGGAAATTTCACAAAAATTATCCGTTTTAGTTGCTTTTTTCGATCATTTATCGCTAAAATGAGACAAAATAAGGACAAAATAGAGGAAAAATATTGAAATTCCGCTAAAATTATCCGTTTTCGTTGCTTTTTTCCATCATATATCCTTAAAATGACACAAAATAGTAGAAAAATATAGCAATTTGACAGAAATTATCCGTTTTAGTTGCTTTATTCGATCACATCTCCAGAAAATGACAAGATTTTTGGCAAAATAGAGCAGAAAAATTGAAATTTCACAAAAATTATCCGTTTTAGTTGCTTTTTTCGATCATTTATCGCTAAAAGGAGACAAAATAAGGACAAAATAGAGGAATAATATTGAAATTCCGCTAAAATTATCCGTTTTAGTTGCTTTTTTCGATCATTTATCGCTAAAAGGAGACAAAATAAGGACAAAATAGAGGAAAAATATTGAAATTCCGCTAAAATTATCCGTTTTCGTTTCTTTTTTCGATCACATCTCCAGAAAATGACGAGATTTTTGGAAAAATAGAGCAGAAAAATTGAAATTTCACAAAAATTATCCGTTTTAGTTGCTTTTTTCCATCATATATCCTTAAAATGACGCAAAATAGTAGAAAAATATTGCAATTTGACAGAAATTATCCGTTTTAGTTGCTTTATTCGATCACATCTCCAAAAAATGACGAGATTTTTGGCAAAATAGAGAAGAAAAATTAAAATTTCACAAAAATTATCCGTTTTAGTTGCTTTTTTCGATCATTTATCGCTAAAAGGAGACAAAATAAGGACAAAATAGAGGAAAAATATTGAAATTCCGCTAAAATTATCCGTTTTAGTTGCTTTTTTCGATCATTTATCGCTAAAAGGAGACAAAATAAAGACAAAATAGGGGAAAAATATTGAAATTCCGCTAAAATTATCCGTTTTCGTTGCTTTTTTCGATCACATCTCCAGAAAATGACGAGATTTTAGGCAAAATAGAGCAGAAAAATTGAAATTTCACAAAAATTATCCGTTTTCGTTGCTTTTTTCGATCATTTATCGCTAAAATGAGACAAAATAAGGACAAAATAGAGGAAAAATATTGAAATTCCGCTAAAATTATCCGTTTTCGTTGCTTTTTTCGATCACATCTCAAAAAAATGACGAGATTTTTGGCAAAATAGAGCAGAAAAATTGAAATTTCACAAAAATTATCCGTTTTAGTTGCTTTTTTCGATCATTTATCGCTAAAAGGAGACAAAATAAGGGCAAAATAGAGGAAAAATATTGAAATTCCGCTAAAATTATCCGTTTTAGTTGCTTTTTTCGATCATTTATCGCTAAAAGGAGACAAAATAAAGACAAAATAGGGGAAAAATATTGAAATTCCGCTAAAATTATCCGTTTTCGTTGCTTTTTTCGATCACATCTCCAGAAAATGACGAGATTTTAGGCAAAATAGAGCAGAAAAATTGAAATTTCACAAAAATTATCCGTTTTCGTTGCTTTTTTCGATCATTTATCGCTAAAATGAGACAAAATAAGGACAAAATAGAGGAAAAATATTGAAATTCCGCTAAAATTATCCGTTTTCGTTGCTTTTTTCGATCACATCTCAAAAAAATGACGAGATTTTTGGCAAAATAGAGAAGAAAAATTGAAATTTCACAAAAATTATCCGTTTTAGTTGCTTTTTTCGATCATTTATCGCTAAAAGGAGACAAAATAAGGGCAAAATAGAGGAAAAATATTGAAATTCCGCTAAAATTATCCGTTTTCGTTTCTTTTTTCGATCACATCTCCAGAAAATGACGAGATTTTTGGAAAAATAGAGCAGAAAAATTGAAATTTCACAAAAATTATCCGTTTTAGTTGCTTTTTTCCATCATATATCCTTAAAATGACGCAAAATAGTAGAAAAATATTGCAATTTGACAGAAATGATCCGTTTTAGTTGCTTTATTCGATCACATCTCCAGAAAATGACGAGATTTTTGGCAAAATAAAGAAGAAAAATTAAAATTTCACAAAAATTATCCGTTTTAGTTGCTTTTTTCGATCATTTATCGCTAAAAGGAGACAAAATAAGGACAAAATAGAGGAAAAATATTGAAATTCCGCTAAAATTATCCGTTTTAGTTGCTTTTTTCGATCTTTTATCGCTAAAAGGAGACAAAATAAAGACAAAATAGAGGAAAAATATTGAAATTCCGCTAAAATTATCCGTTTTCGTTGCTTTTTTCGATCACATCTCCAGAAAATGACGAGATTTTAGGCAAAATAGAGCAGAAAAATGGAAATTTCACAAAAATTATCCGTTTTAGTTGCTTTTTTCGATCATTTATCGCTAAAATGAGACAAAATAAGGACAAAATAGAGGAAAAATATTGAAATTCCGCTAAAATTATCCGTTTTCGTTGCTTTTTTCGATCACATCTCAAAAAAATGACGAGATTTTAGGCAAAATAGAGCAGAAAAATTGAAATTTCACAAAAATTATCCGTTTTAGTTGCTTTTTTCGATCATTTATCGCTAAAAGGAGACAAAATAAGGGCAAAATAGAGGAAAAATATTGAAATTCCGCTAAAATTATCCGTTTTCGTTGCTTTTTTCCATCACATCTCCAGAAAATGACGAGATTTTTGGCAAAATAGAGCAGAAAAATTGAAATTTCACAAAAATTATCCGTTTTAGTTGCTTTTTTCGATCATTTATCGCTAAAAGGAGACAAAATAAGGACAAAATAGAGGAAAAATATTGAAATTCCGCTAAAATTATCCGTTTTCGTTGCTTTTTTCGATCACATCTCCAGAAAATGACGAGATTTTAGGCAAAATAGAGCAGAAAAATGGAAATTTCACAAAAATTATCCGTTTTAGTTGCTTTTTTCGATCATTTATCGCTAAAAGGAGACAAAATAAGGACAAAATAGAGGAAAAATATTGAAATTCCGCTAAAATTATCCGTTTTCGTTGCTTTTTTCCATCACATCTCCAGAAAATGACGAGATTTTTGGCAAAATAGAGCAGAAAATTGAAATTTCACAAAAATTATCCGTTTTAGTTGCTTTTTTCGATCATTTATCGCTAAAAGGAGACAAAATAGAGGAAAAATATTGAAATTCCGCTAAAATTATCCGTTTTCGTTTCTTTTTTCGATCACATATCCAGAAAATGACGAGATTTTTGGCAAAATAGAGCAGAAAAGTTGAAATTTCACTAAAATTATCCGTTTTAGTTGCTTTTTTCCATCATATGTCCTGAAAATGACGCAAAATAGTAGAAAAATATTGCAATTTGACAGAAATTATCCGTTTTAGTTGCTTTATTCGATCACATCTACAGAAAATGACGAGATTTTTGGCAAAATAGAGAAGAAAAATTGAAATTTCACAAATATTATCCGTTTTAGTTGCTTTTTTCAATCATTTATCGCTAAAAGGAGACAAAATAAGGACAAAATAGAGGAAAAATATTGAAATTCCGCTAAAATTATCCGTTTTAGTTGCTTTTTTCGATCATTTATCGCCAAAGGAGACAAAATAAAGACAAAATAGAGGAAAAATATTGAAATTCCGCGAAAATTATCTGTTTTCGTTGCCTTTTTTTGATCACATCTCCAGAAAATGACGAGATTTTTGGCAAAATAGAGCAGAAAAATTGAAATTTCACAAAAATTATCCGTTTTCGTTGCTCTTTTCGATCATTTTTCGCTAAAAGGAGACAAAATAAAGACAAAATAGAGGAAAAATATTGAAATTCCGCTAAAATTATCCGTTTTCGTTGCTTTTTTCGATCACATCTCCAGAAAATGACGAGATTTTTGGCAAAATAGAGCAGAAAAATTGAAATTTCACAAAAATTATCCGTTTTAGTTGCTTTTTTCCATCATATATCCTTAAAATGACGCAAAATAGTAGAAAAATATTGCAATTTGACAGAAATTATCCGTTTTAGTTGCTTTATTCGATCACATCTCCAGAAAATGACGAGATTTTTTGCAAAATAGAGAAGAAAAATTGAAATTTCACAAAAATTATCCGTTTTAGTTGCTTTTTTCGATCATTTATCGCTAAAAGGAGACAAAATAAGGACAAAATAGAGGAAAAATATTGAAATTCCGCTAAAATTATCCGTTTTCGTTGCTTTTTTCCATTACATCTCCAGAAAATGACGAGATTTTTGGCAAAATAGAGCAGAAAAATTGAAGTTTCACAAAAATTATCCGTTTTAGTTGCTTTTTTCGATCATTTATCGCTAAAAGGAGACAAAATAAGGACAAAATAGAGGAAAAATATTGAAATTCCGCTAAAATTATCCGTTTTCGTTGCTTTTTTCGATCACATCTCCAGAAAATGACGAGATTTTAGGCAAAATAGAGCAGAAAAATGGAAATTTCACAAAAATTATCCGTTTTAGTTGCTTTTTTCGATCATTTATCGCTAAAATGAGACAAAATAAGGACTAAATAGAGGAAAAATATTGAAATTCCGCTAAAATTATCCGTTTTCTTTGCTTTTTTCGATCACATCTCAAAAAAATGAGATTTTTGGCAAAATAGAGCAGAAAAATTGAAATTTCACAAAAATTATCCGTTTTAGTTGCTTTTTTCGATCATTTATCGCTAAAAGGAGACAAAATAAGGACAAAATAGAGGAAAAATATTGAAATTCCGCTAAAATTATCCGTTTTCGTTGCTTTTTTCCATCACATCTCCAGAAAATGACGAGATTTTTGGCAAAATAGAGCAGAAAATTGAAATTTCACAAAAATTATCCGTTTTAGTTGCTTTTTTCGATCATTTATCGCTAAAAGGAGACAAAATAGAGGAAAAATATTGAAATTCCGCTAAAATTATCCGTTTTCGTTGCTTTTTTCGATCACATCTCCAGAAAATGACGAGATTTTTGGCAAAATAGAGCAGAAAAATTGAAATTTCACAAAAATTATCCGTTTTAGTTGCTTTTTTCGATCATTTATCGCTAAAAGTAGAAAAAATAAGGACAAAATAGAGGAAAAATATTGAAATTCCGCTAAAATTATCCGTTTTCGTTTCTTTTTTCGATCACATATCCAGAAAATGAAGAGATTTTTGGCAAAATAGAGCAGAAAAGTTGAAATTTCACTAAAATTATCCGTTTTAGTTGCTTTTTTCCATCATATGTCCTTAAAATGACGCAAAATAGTAGAAAAATATTGCAATTTGACAGAAATTATCCGTTTTAGTTGCTTTATTCGATCACATCTCCAGAAAATGACAAGATCTTTGGCAAAATAGAGAAGAAAAATTGAAATTTCACAAAAATTATCCGTTTTAGTTGCTTTTTTCGATCATTTATCGCTAAAAGGAGACAAAATAAGGACAAAATAGAGGAAAAATATTGAAATTCCGCTAAAATTATCCGTTTTAGTTGCTTTTTTCGATCATTTATCGCCAAAGGAGACAAAATAAAGACAAAATAGAGGAAAAATATTGAAATTCCGCGAAAATTATCCGTTTTCGTTGCCTTTTTTTGATCACATCTCCAGAAAATGACGAGATTTTTGGCAAAATAGAGCAGAAAAATTGAAATTTCACAAAAATTATCCGTTTTCGTTGCTCATTTCGATCATTTTTCGCTAAAAGGAGACAAAATAAAGACAAAATAGAGGAAAAATATTGAAATTCCGCTAAAATTATCCGTTTTCGTTGCTTTTTTCGATCACATCTCCAGAAAATGACGAGATTTTTGGCAAAATAGAGCAGAAAAATTGAAATTTCACAAAAATTATCCGTTTTAGTTGCTTTTTTCCATCATATATCCTTAAAATGACGCAAAATAGTAGAAAAATATTGCAATTTGACAGAAATTATCCGTTTTAGTTGCTTTATTCGATCACATCTCCAGAAAATGACGAGATTTTTTGCAAAATAGAGAAGAAAAATTGAAATTCCACAAAAATTATCCGTTTTAGTTGCTTTTTTCGATCATTTATCGCTAAAAGGAGACAAAATAAGGACAAAATAGAGGAAAAATATTGAAATTCCGCTAAAATTATCCGTTTTCGTTGCTTTTTTCCATTACATCTCCAGAAAATGACGAGATTTTTGGCAAAATAGAGCCGAAAAATTGAAGTTTCACAAAAATTATCCGTTTTAGTTGCTTTTTTCGATCATTTATCGCTAAAAGGAGACAAAATAAAGACAAAATAGAGGAAAAATATTGAAATTCCGCTAAAATTATCCGTTTTCGTTGCTTTTTTCGATCACATCTCCAGAAAATGACGAGATTTTAGGCAAAATAGAGCAGAAAAATGGAAATTTCACAAAAATTATCCGTTTTAGTTGCTTTTTTCGATCATTTATCGCTAAAATGAGACAAAATAAGGACAAAATAGAGGAATAATATTGAAATTCCGCTAAAATTATCCGTTTTCGTTGCTTATTTCGATCACATCTCAAAAAAATGACGAGATTATTGGCAAAATAGAGCAGAAAAATTGGAATTTCACAAAAATTATCCGTTTTAGTTGCTTTTTTCGATCATTTATCGCTAAAAGGAGACAAAATAAGGACAAAATAGAGGAAAAATATTGAAATTCCGCTAAAATTATCCGTTTTCGTTGCTTTTTTCCATCACATCTCCAGAAAATGACGAGATTTTTGGCAAAATAGAGCAGAAAAATTGAAATTTCACAAAAATTATCCGTTTTAGTTGCTTTTTTCGATCATTTATCGCTAAAAGGAGACAAAATAAAGACAAAATAGAGGAAAATTATTGAAATTCCGCTAAAATTAACCGTTTTCGTTGCTATTTTCGATCAGATCTCCAGATAATGACGAGATTTTTGGCAAAATAGCGCAGAAAAATTGAAATTTCACAAAATTATCCGTTTTAGTTGCTTTTTTCGATCATTTATCGCTAAAAGGAGACAAAATAAGGACAAAATAAAGGAAAAATATTAAATTCCGCTAAAATTATCCGTTTTAGTTGCTTCTTTCGATCATTTATCGCTAAAAGGAGACAAAATAAACACAAAATAGAGGAAACATATTGAAATTCCGCTAAAATTATCCGTTTTATTTGCTTTTTTCGAT
Organism: Sympetrum striolatum; assembly: GCA_947579665.1. Taxonomy (NCBI): domain Eukaryota; kingdom Metazoa; phylum Arthropoda; class Insecta; order Odonata; family Libellulidae; genus Sympetrum; species Sympetrum striolatum. Next base: position 25,726 of record CANPUZ010000246.1, read on the forward strand.
CATTTATCGCTTAAAGGTGACAAAATAAGGACAAAATAGAGGAAAAATATTGAAATTCCGCAAAAATTATCCGTTTTCGTTGCTTTTTTCGATCAAATCTCCAGAAAATGACGAGATTTTAGGCAAAATAGAGCAGAAAAATCGAAATTTCACAAAATTTATCCGCTTTAGTTGCTTTTTTCGATCATTTATCGCTAAAATGAGATAAAATAAGGACAAAATAGAGGAAAAATATTGAAATTTTGCTAAAATTATCCGTTTTCGTTGCTTTTTTCGAACACATCTCATGAAAATGACGAGATTTTAGGCAAAATAGAGCAGAAAAATTGAAATTTCACAAAAATTATCCGTTTTAGTTGCTTTTTTCGATCATTTATCGCTAAAAGGAGACAAAATAAGGACAAAATAGAGGAAAAATATTGAAATTCCGCAAAAATTAACCGTTTTCGTTGCTTTTTTCGATCACATCTCCAGAAAATGACGTGATTTTTGGCAAAATAGAGCAGAAAAATTGAAATTTCACAAAAATTTTCCGTTTTAGTTGCTTTTTTCGATCATTTATCGCTAAAAGGAGACAAAATAAGGACAAAATAGAGGAAAAATATTGAAATTCCGCTAAAATTATCCGTTTTCGTTGCTTTTTTCGATCACATCTCCAGAAAATGACGAGATTTTAGGCAAAATAGAGCAGAAAAATTGAAATTTCACAAAAATTATCCGTTTTAGTTGCTTTTTTTGATCATTTATCGCTAAAATGAGACAAAATAAGGACAAAATAGAGGAAAAATATTGAAATTTCGCTAAAATTATCCGTTTTCGTTGCTTTTTTCCATCATATATTTTAAAAATGACGCAAAATAGTAGAAAAATATTGAAATTTGACAGAAATTATCCGTTTTAGTTGCTTTATTCGATCACATTTCCAGAAAATGACGAGATTTTTGGCAAAATAGAGCAGAAAAATTGAAATTTCACAAAAATTATCCGTTTTAGTTGCTTTTTTCGATCATTTATTGCTAAAAGGAGACAAAATAAGGACAAAATAGAGGAGAAATATTGAAATTCCGCTAAAATTATCCGTTTTCGTTGCTTTTTTTGATCACATCTCCAGAAATTGACGAGATTTTTGGCAAAATAGAGCAGAAAAATTGAAATTTAACAAAAATTATCCGTTTTCGTTGCTTTCTTCGATCATTTATCGCTAAAAGGAGGCAAAATAAAGACAAAATAGAGGAAAAATATTGAAATTCCGCTAAAATTATCCGTTTTCGTTGCTTTTTTCGATCACACCTCCAGAAAATGACTAGATTTTAGGCAAAATAGAGCAGAAAAATTGAAATTTCACAAAAATTATCCGTTTTAGTTGCTTTTTTCGATCATTTATCGCTAAAATGAGATAAAATAAGGACAAAATAGAGGAAAAATATTGAAATTTTGCTAAAATTATCCGTTTTCGTTGCTTTTTTCGAACACATCTCCAGAAAATGACGAGATTTTAGGCAAAATAGAGCAGAAAAATTGAAATTTCACAAAAATTATCCGTTTTAGTTGCTTTTTTCGATCATTTATTGCTAAAAGGAGACAAAATAAGGACAAAATAGAGGAAAAATATTGAAATTCCGCGAAAATTAACCGTTTTCGTTGCTTTTTTCGATCATTTATCGCTAAAATGAGACAAAATAAGGACAAAATAGAGGAAAAATATTGAAATTCCGCTAAAATTATCCGTTTTCGTTGCTTTTTTCGATCACATCTCCAGAAAATGACGAGATTTTAGGCAAAATAGAGCAGAAAAATTGAAATTTTACAAAAATTATCCGTTTTAGTTGCTTCTTTTGATCATTTATCGCTAAAATGAGACAAAAAAAGGACAAAATAGAGGAAAAATATTGATATTTCGCTAAAATTATCCGTTTTCGTTGCTTTTTTCCATCATATATTTTTAAAATGACGCAAAATAGTAGAAAAATATTGAAATTTGACAGAAATTATCCGTTTTAGTTGCTTTATTCGATCACATCTCCAGAAAATGACAAGATTTTTGGCAAAATAGAGCAGAAAAATTGAAATTTCACAAAAATTATCCGGTTTAGTTGCTTTTTTCGATCATTTATCGCTACAAGGAGACAAAATAAGGACAAAATAGAGGAAAAATATTGAAATTCCGCGAAAATTAACCGTTTTCGTTGCTTTTTTCGATCATTTATCGCTAAAAGAAGACAAAATAAAGACAAAATAGAGGAAAAATATTGAAATTCCGCTAAAATTATCCGTTTTCGTTGCTTTTTTCGATCACATCTCCAGAAAATTACGAGATTTTAGGCAAAATAGAGCAGAAAAATGGAAATTTCACAAAAATTATCCGTTTTAGTTGCTTTTTTCGATCATTTATCGCTAAAAGGAGACAAAATAAGGACAAAATAGAGGAAAAATATTGAAATTCCGCTAAAATTATCCGTTTTCGTTGCTTTTTTCCATTACATCTCCAGAAAATGACGAGATTTTTGGCAAAATAGAGCAGAAAAATTGAAGTTTCACAAAAATTATCCGTTTTAGATGCTTTTTTCGATCATTTATCGCTAAAAGGAGACAAAATAGAGGAAAAATATTGAAATTCCGCTAAAATTATCCGTTTTCGTTGCTTTTTTCGATCACATCTCCAGAAAATGACGAGATTTTAGGCAAAATAGAGCAGAAAAATGGAAATTTCACAAAAATTATCCGTTTTAGTTGCTTTTTTCGATCATTTATCGCTAAAATGAGACAAAATAAGGACAAAATAGAGGAAAAATATTGAAATTCCGCTAAAATTATCCGTTTTCGTTGCTTTTTTCCATCATATATCCTTAAAATGACACAAAATAGTAGAAAAATATAGCAATTTGACAGAAATTATCCGTTTTAGTTGCTTTATTCGATCACATCTCCAGAAAATGACAAGATTTTTGGCAAAATAGAGCAGAAAAATTGAAATTTCACAAAAATTATCCGTTTTAGTTGCTTTTTTCGATCATTTATCGCTAAAAGGAGACAAAATAAGGACAAAATAGAGGAATAATATTGAAATTCCGCTAAAATTATCCGTTTTAGTTGCTTTTTTCGATCATTTATCGCTAAAAGGAGACAAAATAAGGACAAAATAGAGGAAAAATATTGAAATTCCGCTAAAATTATCCGTTTTCGTTTCTTTTTTCGATCACATCTCCAGAAAATGATGAGATTTTTGGAAAAATAGAGCAGAAAAATTGAAATTTCACAAAAATTATCCGTTTTAGTTGCTTTTTTCCATCATATATCCTTAAAATGACGCAAAATAGTAGAAAAATATTGCAATTTGACAGAAATTATCCGTTTTAGTTGCTTTATTCGATCACATCTCCAAAAAATGACGAGATTTTTGGCAAAATAGAGAAGAAAAATTAAAATTTCACAAAAATTATCCGTTTTAGTTGCTTTTTTCGATCATTTATCGCTAAAAGGAGACAAAATAAGGACAAAATAGAGGAAAAATATTGAAATTCCGCTAAAATTATCCGTTTTAGTTGCTTTTTTCGATCATTTATCGCTAAAAGGAGACAAAATAAAGACAAAATAGGGGAAAAATATTGAAATTCCGCTAAAATTATCCGTTTTCGTTGCTTTTTTCGATCACATCTCCAGAAAATGACGAGATTTTAGGCAAAATAGAGCAGAAAAATTGAAATTTCACAAAAATTATCCGTTTTAGTTGCTTTTTTCGATCATTTATCGCTAAAAGGAGACAAAATAAGGACAAAATAGAGGAAAAATATTGAAATTCCGCTAAAATTATCCGTTTTCGTTGCTTTTTTCCATCACATCTCCAGAAAATGACGAGATTTTTGGCAAAATAGAGCAGAAAATTGAAATTTCACAAAAATTATAAGTTTTAGTTGCTTTTTTCGATCATTTATCGCTAAAAGGAGACAAAATAGAGGAAAAATATTGAAATTCCGCTAAAATTATCCGTTTTCGTTGCTTTTTTCGATCACATCTCCAGAAAATGACGAGATTTTTGGCAAAATAGAGCAGAAAAATTGAAATTTCACAAAAATTATCCGTTTTAGTTGCTTTTTTCGATCATTTATCGCTAAAAGTAGAAAAAATAAGGACAAAATAGAGGAAAAATATTGAAATTCCGCTAAAATTATCCGTTTTCGTTTCTTTTTTCGATCACATATCCAGAAAATGAAGAGATTTTTGGCAAAATAGAGCAGAAAAGTTGAAATTTCACTAAAATTATCCGTTTTAGTTGCTTTTTTCCATCATATGTCCTTAAAATGACGCAAAATAGTAGAAAAATATTGCAATTTGACAGAAATTATCCGTTTTAGTTGCTTTATTCGATCACATCTCCAGAAAATGACGAGATCTTTGGCAAAATAGAGAAGAAAAATTGAAATTTCACAAAAATTATCCGTTTTAGTTGCTTTTTTCGATCATTTATCGCTAAAAGGAGACAAAATAAGGACAAAATAGAGGAAAAATATTGAAATTCCGCTAAAATTATCCGTTTTAGTTGCTTTTTTCGATCATTTATCGCCAAAGGAGACAAAATAAAGACAAAATAGAGGAAAAATATTGAAATTCCGCGAAAATTATCCGTTTTCGTTGCCTTTTTTTGATCACATCTCCAGAAAATGACGAGATTTTTGGCAAAATAGAGCAGAAAAATTGAAATTTCACAAAAATTATCCGTTTTCGTTGCTCTTTTCGATCATTTTTCGCTAAAAGGAGACAAAATAAAGACAAAATAGAGGAAAAATATTGAAATTCCGCTAAAATTATCCGTTTTCGTTGCTTTTTTCGATCACATCTCCAGAAAATGACGAGATTTTTGGCAAAATAGAGCAGAAAAATTGAAATTTCACAAAAATTATCCGTTTTAGTTGCTTTTTTCCATCATATATCCTTAAAATGACGCAAAATAGTAGAAAAATATTGCAATTTGACAGAAATTATCCGTTTTAGTTGCTTTATTCGATCACATCTCCAGAAAATGACGAGATTTTTTGCAAAATAGAGAAGAAAAATTGAAATTCCACAAAAATTATCCGTTTTAGTTGCTTTTTTCGATCATTTATCGCTAAAAGGAGACAAAATAAGGACAAAATAGAGGAAAAATATTGAAATTCCGCTAAAATTATCCGTTTTCGTTGCTTTTTTCCATTACATCTCCAGAAAATGACGAGATTTTTGGCAAAATAGAGCAGAAAAATTGAAGTTTCACAAAAATTATCCGTTTTAGTTGCTTTTTTCGATCATTTATCGCTAAAAGGAGACAAAATAAAGACAAAATAGAGGAAAAATATTGAAATTCCGCTAAAATTATCCGTTTTCGTTGCTTTTTTCGATCACATCTCCAGAAAATGACGAGATTTTAGGCAAAATAGAGCAGAAAAATGGAAATTTCACAAAAATTATCCGTTTTAGTTGCTTTTTTCGATCATTTATCGCTAAAATGAGACAAAATAAGGACAAAATAGAGGAATAATATTGAAATTCCGCTAAAATTATCCGTTTTCGTTGCTTTTTTCGATCACATCTCAAAAAAATGACGAGATTATTGGCAAAATAGAGCAGAAAAATTGGAATTTCACAAAAATTATCCGTTTTAGTTGCTTTTTTCGATCATTTATCGCTAAAAGGAGACAAAATAAGGACAAAATAGAGGAAAAATATTGAAATTCCGCTAAAATTATCCGTTTTCGTTGCTTTTTTCCATCACATCTCCAGAAAATGACGAGATTTTTGGCAAAATAGAGCAGAAAAATTGAAATTTCACAAAAATTATCCGTTTTAGTTGCTTTTTTCGATCATTTATCGCTAAAAGGAGACAAAATAAAGACAAAATAGAGGAAAATTATTGAAATTCCGCTAAAATTAACCGTTTTCGTTGCTATTTTCGATCAGATCTCCAGATAATGACGAGATTTTTGGCAAAATAGCGCAGAAAAATTGAAATTTCACAAAATTATCCGTTTTAGTTGCTTTTTTCGATCATTTATCGCTAAAAGGAGACAAAATAAGGACAAAATAAAGGAAAAATATTAAATTCCGCTAAAATTATCCGTTTTAGTTGCTTCTTTCGATCATTTATCGCTAAAAGGAGACAAAATAAACACAAAATAGAGGAAACATATTGAAATTCCGCTAAAATTATCCGTTTTATTTGCTTTTTTCGATCATTTATCGCTTAAAGGTGACAAAATAAGGACAAAATAGAGGAAAAATATTGAAATTCCGCAAAAATTATCCGTTTTCGTTGCTTTTTTCGATCAAATCTCCAGAAAATGACGAGATTTTAGGCAAAATAGAGCAGAAAAATCGAAATTTCACAAAATTTATCCGCTTTAGTTGCTTTTTTCGATCATTTATCGCTAAAATGAGATAAAATAAGGACAAAATAGAGGAAAAATATTGAAATTTTGCTAAAATTATCCGTTTTCGTTGCTTTTTTCGAACACATCTCATGAAAATGACGAGATTTTAGGCAAAATAGAGCAGAAAAATTGAAATTTCACAAAAATTATCCGTTTTAGTTGCTTTTTTCGATCATTTATCGCTAAAAGGAGACAAAATAAGGACAAAATAGAGGAAAAATATTGAAATTCCGCAAAAATTAACCGTTTTCGTTGCTTTTTTCGATCACATCTCCAGAAAATGACGTGATTTTTGGCAAAATAGAGCAGAAAAATTGAAATTTCACAAAAATTTTCCGTTTTAGTTGCTTTTTTCGATCATTTATCGCTAAAAGGAGACAAAATAAGGACAAAATAGAGGAAAAATATTGAAATTCCGCTAAAATTATCCGTTTTCGTTGCTTTTTTCGATCACATCTCCAGAAAATGACGAGATTTTAGGCAAAATAGAGCAGAAAAATTGAAATTTCACAAAAATTATCCGTTTTAGTTGCTTTTTTTGATCATTTATCGCTAAAATGAGACAAAATAAGGACAAAATAGAGGAAAAATATTGAAATTTCGCTAAAATTATCCGTTTTCGTTGCTTTTTTCCATCATATATTTTAAAAATGACGCAAAATAGTAGAAAAATATTGAAATTTGACAGAAATTATCCGTTTTAGTTGCTTTATTCGATCACATTTCCAGAAAATGACGAGATTTTTGGCAAAATAGAGCAGAAAAATTGAAATTTCACAAAAATTATCCGTTTTAGTTGCTTTTTTCGATCATTTATTGCTAAAAGGAGACAAAATAAGGACAAAATAGAGGAGAAATATTGAAATTCCGCTAAAATTATCCGTTTTCGTTGCTTTTTTTGATCACATCTCCAGAAATTGACGAGATTTTTGGCAAAATAGAGCAGAAAAATTGAAATTTAACAAAAATTATCCGTTTTCGTTGCTTTCTTCGATCATTTATCGCTAAAAGGAGACAAAATAAAGACAAAATAGAGGAAAAATATTGAAATTCCGCTAAAATTATCCGTTTTCGTTGCTTTTTTCGATCACACCTCCAGAAAATGACTAGATTTTAGGCAAAATAGAGCAGAAAAATTGAAATTTCACAAAAATTATCCGTTTTAGTTGCTTTTTTCGATCATTTATCGCTAAAATGAGATAAAATAAGGACAAAATAGAGGAAAAATATTGAAATTTTGCTAAAATTATCCGTTTTCGTTGCTTTTTTCGAACACATCTCCAGAAAATGACGAGATTTTAGGCAAAATAGAGCAGAAAAATTGAAATTTCACAAAAATTATCCGTTTTAGTTGCTTTTTTCGATCATTTATTGCTAAAAGGAGACAAAATAAGGACAAAATAGAGGAAAAATATTGAAATTCCGCGAAAATTAACCGTTTTCGTTGCTTTTTTCGATCATTTATCGCTAAAATGAGACAAAATAAGGACAAAATAGAGGAAAAATATTGAAATTCCGCTAAAATTATCCGTTTTCGTTGCTTTTTTCGATCACATCTCCAGAAAATGACGAGATTTTAGGCAAAATAGAGCAGAAAAATTGAAATTTTACAAAAATTATCCGTTTTAGTTGCTTCTTTTGATCATTTATCGCTAAAATGAGACAAAAAAAGGACAAAATAGAGGAAAAATATTGATATTTCGCTAAAATTATCCGTTTTCGTTGCTTTTTTCCATCATATATTTTTAAAATGACGCAAAATAGTAGAAAAATATTGAAATTTGACAGAAATTATCCGTTTTAGTTGCTTTATTCGATCACATCTCCAGAAAATGACAAGATTTTTGGCAAAATAGAGCAGAAAAATTGAAATTTCACAAAAATTATCCGGTTTAGTTGCTTTTTTCGATCATTTATCGCTACAAGGAGACAAAATAAGGACAAAATAGAGGAAAAATATTGAAATTCCGCGAAAATTAACCGTTTTCGTTGCTTTTTTCGATCATTTATCGCTAAAAGAAGACAAAATAAAGACAAAATAGAGGAAAAATATTGAAATTCCGCTAAAATTATCCGTTTTCGTTGCTTTTTTCGATCACATCTCCAGAAAATTACGAGATTTTAGGCAAAATAGAGCAGAAAAATGGAAATTTCACAAAAATTATCCGTTTTAGTTGCTTTTTTCGATCATTTATCGCTAAAAGGAGACAAAATAAGGACAAAATAGAGGAAAAATATTGAAATTCCGCTAAAATTATCCGTTTTCGTTGCTTTTTTCCATTACATCTCCAGAAAATGACGAGATTTTTGGCAAAATAGAGCAGAAAAATTGAAGTTTCACAAAAATTATCCGTTTTAGATGCTTTTTTCGATCATTTATCGCTAAAAGGAGACAAAATAGAGGAAAAATATTGAAATTCCGCTAAAATTATCCGTTTTCGTTGCTTTTTTCGATCACATCTCCAGAAAATGACGAGATTTTAGGCAAAATAGAGCAGAAAAATGGAAATTTCACAAAAATTATCCGTTTTAGTTGCTTTTTTCGATCATTTATCGCTAAAATGAGACAAAATAAGGACAAAATAGAGGAAAAATATTGAAATTCCGCTAAAATTATCCGTTTTCGTTGCTTTTTTCCATCATATATCCTTAAAATGACACAAAATAGTAGAAAAATATAGCAATTTGACAGAAATTATCCGTTTTAGTTGCTTTATTCGATCACATCTCCAGAAAATGACAAGATTTTTGGCAAAATAGAGCAGAAAAATTGAAATTTCACAAAAATTATCCGTTTTAGTTGCTTTTTTCGATCATTTATCGCTAAAAGGAGACAAAATAAGGACAAAATAGAGGAATAATATTGAAATTCCGCTAAAATTATCCGTTTTAGTTGCTTTTTTCGATCATTTATCGCTAAAAGGAGACAAAATAAGGACAAAATAGAGGAAAAATATTGAAATTCCGCTAAAATTATCCGTTTTCGTTTCTTTTTTCGATCACATCTCCAGAAAATGACGAGATTTTTGGAAAAATAGAGCAGAAAAATTGAAATTTCACAAAAATTATCCGTTTTAGTTGCTTTTTTCCATCATATATCCTTAAAATGACGCAAAATAGTAGAAAAATATTGCAATTTGACAGAAATTATCCGTTTTAGTTGCTTTATTCGATCACATCTCCAAAAAATGACGAGATTTTTGGCAAAATAGAGAAGAAAAATTAAAATTTCACAAAAATTATCCGTTTTAGTTGCTTTTTTCGATCATTTATCGCTAAAAGGAGACAAAATAAGGACAAAATAGAGGAAAAATATTGAAATTCCGCTAAAATTATCCGTTTTAGTTGCTTTTTTCGATCATTTATCGCTAAAAGGAGACAAAATAAAGACAAAATAGGGGAAAAATATTGAAATTCCGCTAAAATTATCCGTTTTCGTTGCTTTTTTCGATCACATCTCCAGAAAATGACGAGATTTTAGGCAAAATAGAGCAGAAAAATTGAAATTTCACAAAAATTATCCGTTTTCGTTGCTTTTTTCGATCATTTATCGCTAAAATGAGACAAAATAAGGACAAAATAGAGGAAAAATATTGAAATTCCGCTAAAATTATCCGTTTTCGTTGCTTTTTTCGATCACATCTCAAAAAAATGACGAGATTTTTGGCAAAATAGAGCAGAAAAATTGAAATTTCACAAAAATTATCCGTTTTAGTTGCTTTTTTCGATCATTTATCGCTAAAAGGAGACAAAATAAGGGCAAAATAGAGGAAAAATATTGAAATTCCGCTAAAATTATCCGTTTTCGTTTCTTTTTTCGATCACATCTCCAGAAAATGACGAGATTTTTGGAAAAATAGAGCAGAAAAATTGAAATTTCACAAAAATTATCCGTTTTAGTTGCTTTTTTCCATCATATATCCTTAAAATGACGCAAAATAGTAGAAAAATATTGCAATTTGACAGAAATGATCCGTTTTAGTTGCTTTATTCGATCACATCTCCAGAAAATGACGAGATTTTTGGCAAAATAGAGAAGAAAAATTAAAATTTCACAAAAATTATCCGTTTTAGTTGCTTTTTTCGATCATTTATCGCTAAAAGGAGACAAAATAAGGACAAAATAGAGGAAAAATATTGAAATTCCGCTAAAATTATCCGTTTTAGTTGCTTTTTTCGATCATTTATCGCTAAAAGGAGACAAAATAAAGACAAAATAGAGGAAAAATATTGAAATTCCGCTAAAATTATCCGTTTTCGTTGCTTTTTTCGATCACATCTCCAGAAAATGACGAGATTTTAGGCAAAATAGAGCAGAAAAATGGAAATTTCACAAAAATTATCCGTTTTAGTTGCTTTTTTCGATCATTTATCGCTAAAATGAGACAAAATAAGGACAAAATAGAGGAAAAATATTGAAATTCCGCTAAAATTATCCGTTTTCGTTGCTTTTTTCGATCACATCTCAAAAAAATGACGAGATTTTAGGCAAAATAGAGCAGAAAAATTGAAATTTCACAAAAATTATCCGTTTTAGTTGCTTTTTTCGATCATTTATCGCTAAAAGGAGACAAAATAAGGGCAAAATAGAGGAAAAATATTGAAATTCCGCTAAAATTATCCGTTTTCGTTGCTTTTTTCCATCACATCTCCAGAAAATGACGAGATTTTTGGCAAAATAGAGCAGAAAAATTGAAATTTCACAAAAATTATCCGTTTTAGTTGCTTTTTTCGATCATTTATCGCTAAAAGGAGACAAAATAAGGACAAAATAGAGGAAAAATATTGAAATTCCGCTAAAATTATCCGTTTTCGTTGCTTTTTTCGATCACATCTCCAGAAAATGACGAGATTTTAGGCAAAATAGAGCAGAAAAATGGAAATTTCACAAAAATTATCCGTTTTAGTTGCTTTTTTCGATCATTTATCGCTAAAAGGAGACAAAATAAGGACAAAATAGAGGAAAAATATTGAAATTCCGCTAAAATTATCCGTTTTCGTTGCTTTTTTCCATCACATCTCCAGAAAATGACGAGATTTTTGGCAAAATAGAGCAGAAAATTGAAATTTCACAAAAATTATCCGTTTTAGTTGCTTTTTTCGATCATTTATCGCTAAAAGGAGACAAAATAGAGGAAAAATATTGAAATTCCGCTAAAATTATCCGTTTTCGTTGCTTTTTTCGATCACATCTCCAGAAAATGACGAGATTTTTGGCAAAATAGAGCAGAAAAATTGAAATTTCACAAAAATTATCCGTTTTAGTTGCTTTTTTCCATCATATATCCTTAAAATGACGCAAAATAGTAGAAAAATATTGCTATTTGACAGAAATTATCCGTTTTAGTTGCTTTATTCGATCACATCTCCAGAAAATGACGAGATTTTTGGCAAAATAGAGAAGAAAAATTGAAATTTCACAAAAATTATCCGTTTTAGTTGCTTTTTTCGATCATTTATCGCTAAAAGGAGACAAAATAAGGACAAAATAGAGGAAAAATATTGAAATTCCGCTAAAATTATCCGTTTTAGTTGCTTTTTTCGATCATTTATCGCTAAAAGGAGACAAAATAAAGACAAAATAGAGGAAAAATATTGAAATTCCGCTAAAATTATCCGTTTTCGTTGCTTTTTTTGATCACATCTCCAGAAAATGACGAGATTTTTGGCAAAATAGAGCAGAAAAATTGAAATTTCACAAAAATTATCCGTTTTCGTTGCTTTTTTCGATCATTTATCGCTAAAAGGAGACAATATAAAGACAAAATAGAGGAAAAATATTGAAATTCCGCTAAAATTATCCGTTTTCGTTGCTTTTTTCGATCACATCTGCAGAAAATGACGAGATTTTAGGCAAAATAGAGCAGAAAAATGGAAATTTCACAAAAATTATCCGTTTTAGTTGCTTTTTTCGATCATTTATCGCTAAAATGAGACAAAATAAGGACAAAATAGAGGAAAAATATTGAAATTCCGCTAAAATTATCCGTTTTCGTTGCTTTTTTCGATCACATCTCAAAAAAATGACGAGATTTTTGGCAAAATAGAGCAGAAAAATTGAAATTTCACAAAAATTATCCGTTTTAGTTGCTTTTCTCGATCATTTATCGCTAAAAGGAGACAAAATAAGGACAAAATTGAGGAAAAATATTGAAATTCCGCTAAAATTATCCGTTTTCGTTGCTTTTTTCCATTACATCTCCAGAAAATGACGAGATTTTTGGCAAAATAGAGCAGAAAAATTGAAGTTTTACAAAAATTATCCGTCTTAGTTGCTTTTTTCGATCATTTATCGCTAAAAGAAGACAAAATAAAGACAAAATAGAGGAAAAATATTGAAATTCCGCTAAAATTATCCGTTTTCGTTGCTTTTTTCGATCACATCTCCAGAAAATTACGAGATTTTAGGCAAAATAGAGCAGAAAAATGGAAATTTCACAAAAATTATCCGTTTTAGTTGCTTTTTTCGATCATTTATCGCTAAAAGGAGACAAAATAAGGACAAAATAGAGGAAAAATATTGAAATTCCGCTAAAATTATCCGTTTTCGTTGCTTTTTTCCATTACATCTCCAGAAAATGACGAGATTTTTGGCAAAATAGAGCAGAAAAATTGAAGTTTCACAAAAATTATCCGTTTTAGATGCTTTTTTCGATCATTTATCGCTAAAAGGAGACAAAATAAAGACAAAATAGAGGAAAAATATTGAAATTCCGCTAAAATTATCCGTTTTCGTTGCTTTTTTCGATCACATCTCCAGAAAATGACGAGATTTTAGGCAAAATAGAGCAGAAAAATGGAAATTTCACAAAAATTATCCGTTTTAGTTGCTTTTTTCGATCATTTATCGCTAAAATGAGACAAAATAAGGACAAAATAGAGGAAAAATATTGAAATTCCGCTAAAATTATCCGTTTTCGTTGCTTTTTTCGATCACATCTCAAAAAAATGACGAGATTTTTGGCAAAATAGAGCAGAAAAATTGGAATTTCACAAAAATTATCCGTTTTAGTTGCTTTTTTCGATCATTTATCGCTAAAAGGAGACAAAATAAGGACAAAATAGAGGAAAAATATTGAAATTCCGCTAAAATTATCCGTTTTCGTTGCTTTTTTCCATCACATCTCCAGAAAATGACGAGATTTTTGGCAAAATAGAGCAGAAAAATTGAAATTTCACAAAAATTATCCGTTTTAGTTGCTTTTTTCGATCATTTATCGCTAAAAGGAGACAAAATAAGGACAAAATAAAGGAAAAATATTAAATTCCACTAAAATTATCCGTTTTAGTTGTTTCTTTTGATCATTTATCGCTAAAAGGAGACAAAATAAACACAAAATAGAGGAAACATATTGAAATTCCGCTAAAATTATCCGTTTTATTTGCTTTTTTTGATCATTTATCGCTTAAAGGTGACAAAATAAGGACAAAATAGAGGAAAAATATTGAAATTCCGCAAAAATTATCCGTTTTCGTTGCTTTTTTCGATCAAATCTCCAGAAAATGACGAGATTTTAGGCAAAATAGAGCAGAAAAATCGAAATTTCACAAAAATTATCCGTTTTAGTTGCTTTCTTCGATCATTTATCGCTAAAATGAGATAAAATAAGGACAAAATAGAGGAAAAATATTGAAATTTCGCTAAAATTATCCGTTTTCGTTGCTTTTTTCGAACACATCTCATGAAAATGACGAGATTTTAGGCAAAATAGAGCAGAAAAATTGAAATTTCACAAAAATTATCCGTTTTAGTTGCTTTTTTCGATCATTTATCGCTAAAAGGAGACAAAATAAGGACAAAATAGAGGAAAAATATTGAAATTCCGCTAAAATTAACCGTTTTCGTTGCTTTTTTCGATCACATCTCCAGAAAATGACGTGATTTTTGGCAAAATAGAGCAGAAAAATTGAAATTTCACAAAAATTTTCCGTTTTAGTTGCTTTTTTCGATCATTTATCGCTAAAAGGAGACAAAATAAGGACAAAATAGAGGAAAAATATTGAAATTCCGCTAAAATTATCCGTTTTCGTTGCTTTTTTCGATCACATCTCCAGAAAATGACGAGATTTTAGGCAAAATAGAGCAGAAAAATTGAAATTTCACAAAAATTATCCGTTTTAGTTGCTTTTTTTGATCATTTATCGCTAAAATGAGACAAAATAAGGACAAAATAGAGGAAAAATATTGAAATTTCGCTAAAATTATCCGTTTTCGTTGCTTTTTTCCATAATATATTTTAAAAATGACGCAAAATAGTAGAAAAATATTGAAATTTGACAGAAATTATCCGTTTTAGTTGCTTTATTCGATCACATTTCCAGAAAATGACGAGATTTTTGGCAAAATAGAGCAGAAAAATTGAAATTTCACAAAAATTATCCGTTTAAGTTGCTTTTTTCGATCATTTATTGCTAAAAGGAGACAAAATAAGGACAAAATAGAGGAAAAATATTGAAATTTCGCTATAATTATTTGTTTTCGTTGCTTTTTTCCATCATATATCTTTAAAATGACGCAAAATAGTAGAAAAATATTGAAATTCGACAGAAATTATCCGTTTTAGTTGCTTTATTCGATCACATCTCCAGAAAATGACGAGATTTTTGGCAAAATTGAGCAGAAAAATTGAATAATCACAAAAATTATCGGTTTTTATTGCTTTTTTCGATCATTTATCGCTAAAAGGAGACAAAATAAGGACAAAATAGAGGAAAAATATTGAAATTCCGCTAAAATTATCCGTTTTCGTTGCTTTTTTCGATCACATCTCCAGAAAATGACGAGATTTTAGGCAAAATAGAGCAGAAAAATTGAAATTTCACAAAAATTATCCGTTTAAGTTGCTTTTTTCGATCATTTATTGCTAGAAGGAGACAAAATAAGGACAAAATAGAGGAAAAATATTGAAATTCCGCGAAAATTAACCGTTTTCGTTGCTTTTTTCGATCATTTATCGCTAAAATGAGACAAAATAAGGACAAAATAGAGGAAAAATATTGAAATTTCGCTATAATTATTTGTTTTCGTTGCTTTTTTCCATCATATATCTTTAAAATGACGCAAAATAGTAGAAAAATATTGAAATTCGACAGAAATTATCCGTTTTTGTTGCTTTATTCGATCACATCTCCAGAAAATGACGAGATTTTTGGCAAAATTGAGCAGAAAAATTGAATAATCACAAAAATTATCGGTTTTTATTGCTTTTTTCGATCATTTATCGCTAAAAGGAGACAAAATAAGGACAAAATAGAGGAAAAATATTGAAATTCCGCTAAAATTATCCGTTTTCGTTGCTTTTTTCGATCACATCTCCTGAAAATGACGAGCTTTTGGCAAAATAGAGCAGAAAAAGTGATATTTCACAAAAATTATCCGTTTAAGTTGCTTTTTTCGATCATTTATCGCTAAAATGTGACAAAATAAGGACATAATAGAGGAAAAATATTGAAATTTCGCTAAAATTATCCGTTTTCGTTGCTTTTTTCGATCATTTATCGCTAAAAGGAGACAAAATAAAGGCAAAATAGTGGAAAAATATTGAAATTACGCTAAAATTATCCGTTTTCGTTGCTTTTTTCGAACACATCTCCAGAAAATGACGAGATTTTAGGCAAAATAGAGCAGAAAAATTGAAATTTCACAAAAATTATCCGTTTTAGTTGCTTTTTTCGATCATTTATCGCTAAAATGAGATAAAATAAGGACAATATAGAGGAAAAATATTGAAATTTCGCTGAAATTATCCGTTTTCGTTGCTTTTTTCGCACACATCTCATGAAAATGACGAGATTTTAGGCAAAATAGAGCAGAAAAATTGAAATTTCACAAAAATTATCCGTTTTAGTTGCTTTTTTCGATCATTTATCATTAAAAGGAGACAAAATAAGGACAAAATAGAGGAAAAATATTAAAATTCCGCTAAAATTAACCGTTTTCGTTGCTTTTTTCGATCACATCTCCAGAAAATGACGAGATTTTTGGCAAAATAGAGCAGAAAAATTGAAATTTCACAAAAATTTTCCGTTTTAGTTGCTTTTTTCGATCATTTATCGCTAAAAGGAGACAAAATAAGGACAAAATAGAGGAAAAATATTGAAATTCCGCTAAAATTATCCGTTTTTGTTGCTTTTTTCGATCACATCTCAGAAAATGACGAGATTTTAGGCAAAATAGAGCAGAAAAATTGAAATTTCACAAAAATTATCCAGTTTAGTTGCTTTTTTTGATCATTTATCGCTAAAATGAGACAAAATAAGGACAAAATAGAGGAAAAATATTGAAATTTCGATAAAATGATCCGTTTTCGTTGCTTTTTTCCATCATATATTTTAAAAATGACGCAAAATAGTAGAAAAATATTGAAATTTGACAGAAATTATCCGTTTTAGTTGCTTTATTCAATCACATCTCCAGAAAATGACGAGATTTTTGGCAAAATAGAGCAGAAAAATTGAAATTTCACAAAAATTATCCGTTTTAGTTGCTTTTTTCGATCATTTATCGCTAAAAGGAGACAAAATAAGGACAAAATAGAGGAGAAATATTGAAATTCCGCTAAAATTATCCGTTTTCGTTGCTTTTTTCGATCATTTATCGCTAAAAGGAGACAAAATAAGGACAAAATAGAGCAGAAAAATTGAAAATTAACAAAAATTATCCGTTTTCGTTGCTTTTTTCGATCATTTATCGCTAAAAGGAGACAAAATAAAGACAAAATAGAGGAAAAATATTGAAATTCCGCTAAAATTATCCGTTTTCGTTGCTTTTTTCGATCATTTATCGCTAAAACGAGACAAAATAAGGACAAAATAGAGGAAAAATATTGAAATTCCGCTAAAATTATCCGTTTTCGTTGCTTTTTTCGATCACATCTCCTGAAAATTACGAGATTTTTGGCAAAATAGAGCAGAAAAACTGAAATTTCACAAAAATTATCCGTTTTAGTTGCTTTTTTTGATCATTTATCGCTAAAATGAGACAAAATAAGGACAAAATAGAGGAAAAATATTGAAATTTCGCTAAAATTGTCCGTTTTCGTTGCTTTTTTCCATCATATATTTTTAAAATGACGCAAAATAGTAGAAAAATATTGAAATTTGACAGAAATTATCTGTTTTAGTTGCTTTATTCGATCACATCTCCAGAAAATGACGAGATTTTTGGCAAAATAGAGCAGAAAAATTGAAATTTCACAAAAATTATCCGGTTTAGTTGCTTTTTTCGATCATTTATCGCTACAAGGAGACAAAATAAGGACAAAATAGAGGAAAAATATTGAAATTCCGCTAAAATTATCCGTTTTCGTTGCTTTATTCCATCATATATCCTTAAAATGACACAAAATAGTAGAAAAATATTGCAATTTGACAGAAATTATCCGATTTAGTTGCTTTATTCGATCACATCTCCAGAAAATGACGAGATTTTTGGCAAAATAGAGCAGAAAAATTGAAATTTCACAAAAATTATCCGTTTTAGTTGCTTTTTTTGATCATTTATCGCTAAAAGGAGACAAAATAAGGACAAAATAGAGGAAAAAATATTGAAATTCCGCTAAAATTATCCGTTTTAGTTGCTTTTTTCGATCATTTATCGCTAAAAGGAGACAAAATAAAGACAAAATAGAGGAAAAATATTGAAATTCCGCTAAAATTATCCGTTTTCGTTGCTTTTTTTGATCACATCTCCAGAAAATGACGAGATTTTTGGCAAAATAGAGCAGAAAAATTGAAATTTCACAAAAATTATCCGTTTTCGTTGCTTTTTTCGATCATTTATCGCTAAAAGGAAACAAAATAAAGACAAAATAGAGGAAAAATATTGAAATTCCGCTAAAATTATCCGTTTTCGTTGCTTTTTTCGAACACATCTCCAGAAAATGACGAGATTTTAGGCATAATAGAGCAGAAAAATTGAAATTTCACAAAAATTATCCGTTTTAGTTGCTTTTTTCGATCATTTATCGCTAAAAGGAGACAAAATAAGGACAAAATAGAGGAAAAATATTGAAATTCCGCTAAAATTATCCGTTTTCGTTGCTTTTTTCGATCACATCTCAAAAAAATGACGAGATTTTTGGCAAAATAGAGCAGAAAAATTGAAATTTCACAAAAATCATCCGTTTTAGTTGCTTTTTTCGATCATTTATCGCTAAAAGGAGACAAAATAAGGACAAAATAGAGGAAAAATATTGAAATTCCGCTAAAATTATCCGTTTTCGTTGCTTTTTTCCATCACATCTCAAAAAATGACGAGATTTTTGGCAAAATAGAGCAGAAAAATTGAAATTTCACAAAAATTATCCGTTTTAGTTGCTTTTTTCGATCATTTATCGCTAAAAGGAGACAAAATAAAGACAAAATAGAGGAAAAATATTGAAATTCCGCTAAAATTATCCGTTTTCGTTGCTTTTTTCGATCACATCTCCAGAAAATGACAAGATTTTTGGCAAAATAGAGCAGAAAAATTGAAATTTCACAAAAATTATCCGTTTTCGTTGCTTTTTTCGATCATTTATCGCTAAAAGGAAACAAAATAAAGACAAAATAGAGGAAAAATATTGAAATTCCGCTAAAATTATCCGTTTTCGTTGCTTTTTTCGAACACATCTCCAGAAAATGACAAGATTTTAGGCATAATAGAGCAGAAAAATTGAAATTTCACAAAAATTATCCGTTTTAGTTGCTTTTTTCCATCATATATCCTTAAAATGACGCAAAATAGTAGAAAAATATTGCAATTTGACAGAAATTATCCGTTTTAGTTGCTTTATTCGATCACATCTCCAGAAAATGACGAGATTTTTGGCAAAATAGAGAAGAAAAATTGAAATTTCACAAAAATTATCCGTTTTAGTTGCTTTTTTCGATCATTTATCGCTAAAAGGAGACAAAATAAGGACAAAATAGAGGAAAAATATTGAAATTCCGCTAAAATTATCCGTTTTAGTTGCTTTTTTCGATCATTTATCGCTAAAAGGAGACAAAATAAAGACAAAATAGAGGAAAAATATTGAAATTCCGCTAAAATTATCCGTTTTCGTTGCTTTTTTTGATCTAATCTCCAGAAAATGACGAGATTTTTGGCAAAATAGAGCAGAAAAATTGAAATTTCACAAAAATTATCCGTTTTAGTTGCTTTTTTTGATCATTTATCGCTAAAATGAGACAAAATAAGGACATAATAGAGGAAAAATATTGAAATTTCGCTAAAATTGTCCGTTTTCGTTGCTTTTTTCCATCAAATATTTTTAAAATGACGCAAAATAGTAGAAAAATATTGAAATTTGACAGAAATTATCTGTTTTAGTTGCTTTATTCGATCACATCTCCAGAAAATGACGAGATTTTTGGCAAAATAAAGCAGAAAAATTGAAATTTCACAAAAATTATCCGGTTTAGTTGCTTTTTTCGATCATTTATCACTACAAGGAGACAAAATAAGGACAAAATAGAGGAAAAATATTGAAATTCCGCTAAAATTATCCGTTTTCGTTGCTTTTTTCGATCATGTCTCCAGAAAATTACGAGATTTTTGGCAAAATGGAGCAGAAAAATTGAAATTTCACAAAAATTATCTGTTTTAGTTGCTTTTATCGATCATTTATCGCTAAAAGGAGACAAAAGGAGACTAAAATTATCCGTTTTCGTTGCTTTTTTCCATCATATATCCTTAAAATGACACAAAATAGTAGAAAAATATAGCAATTTGACAGAAATTATCCGTTTTAGTTGCTTTATTCGATCACATCTCCAGAAAATGACAAGATTTTTGGCAAAATAGAGCAGAATAATTGAAATTTCACAAAAATTATCCGTTTTAGTTGCTTTTTTCGATCATTTATCGCTAAAAGGAGACAAAATAAGGACAAAATAGAGGAAAAATATTGAAATTCCGCTAAAATTATCCGTTTTAGTTGCTTTTTTCGATCATTTATCGCTAAAAGGAGACAAAATAAGGACAAAATAGAGGAAAAATATTGAAATTCCGCTAAAATTATCCGTTTTCGTTTCTTTTTTCGATCACATCTCCAGAAAATGACGAGATTTTTGGAAAAATAGAGCAGAAAAATTGAAATTTCACAAAAATTATCCGTTTTAGTTGCTTTTTTCCATCATATATCCTTAAAATGACGCAAAATAGTAGAAAAATATTGCAATTTGACAGAAATTATCCGTTTTAGTTGCTTTATTCGATCACATCTCCAGAAAATGACGAGATTTTTTGCAAAATAGAGAAGAAAAATTAAAATTTCACAAAAATTATCCGTTTTAGTTGCTTTTTTCGATCATTTATCGCTAAAAGGAGACAAAATAAGGACAAAATAGAGGAAAAATATTGAAATTCCGCTAAAATTATCCGTTTTAGTTGCTTTTTTCGATCATTTATCGCTAAAAGGAGACAAAATAAAGACAAAATAGGGGAAAAATATTGAAATTCCGCTAAAATTATCCGTTTTCGTTGCTTTTTTTGATCACATCTCCAGAAAATGACGAGATTTTTGGCAAAATAGAGCAGAAAAATTGAAATTTCACAAAAATTATCCGTTTTCGTTGCTTTTTTCGATCATTTATCGCTAAAATGAGACAAAAGAAGGACAAAATAGAGGAAAAATATTGAAATTCCGCTAAAATTATCCGTTTTCGTTGCTTTTTTCGATCACATCTCAAAAAAATGACGAGATTTTTGGCAAAATAGAGCAGAAAAATTGAAATTTCACAAAAATTATCCGTTTTAGTTGCTTTTTTCGATCATTTATCGCTAAAAGGAGACAAAATAAGGACAAAATAGAGGAAAAATATTGAAATTCCGCTAAAATTATCCGTTTTCGTTTCTTTTTTCGATCACATCTCCAGAAAATGACGAGATTTTTGGAAAAATAGAGCAGAAAAATTGAAATTTCACAAAAATTATCCGTTTTAGTTGCTTTTTTCCATCATATATCCTTAAAATGACGCAAAATAGTAGAAAAATATTGCAATTTGACAGAAATTATCCGTTTTAGTTGCTTTATTCGATCACATCTCCAGAAAATGACGAGATTTTTTGCAAAATAGAGAAGAAAAATTAAAATTTCACAAAAATTATCCGTTTTAGTTGCTTTTTTCGATCATTTATCGCTAAAAGGAGACAAAATAAGGACAAAATAGAGGAAAAATATTGAAATTCCGCTAAAATTATCCGTTTTAGTTGCTTTTTTCGATCATTTATCGCTAAAAGGAGACAAAATAAAGACAAAATAGAGGAAAAATATTGAAATTCCGCTAAAATTATCCGTTTTCGTTGCTTTTTTCGATCACATCTCCAGAAAATGACGAGATTTTAGGCAAAATAGAGCAGAAAAATGGAAATTTCACAAAAATTATCCGTTTTAGTTGCTTTTTTCGATCATTTATCGCTAAAATGAGACAAAATAAGGACAAAATAGAGGAAAAATATTGAAATTCCGCTAAAATTATCCGTTTTCGTTGCTTTTTTCGATCACATCTCAAAAAAATGACGAGATTTTTGGCAAAATAGAGCAGAAAAATTGAAATTTCACAAAAATTATCCGTTTTAGTTGCTTTTTTCGATCATTTATCGCTAAAAGGAGACAAAATAAGGGCAAAATAGAGGAAAAATATTGAAATTCCGCTAAAATTATCCGTTTTCGTTGCTTTTTTCCATCACATCTCCAGAAAATGACGAGATTTTTGGCAAAATAGAGCAGAAAAATTGAAATTTCACAAAAATTATCCGTTTTAGTTGCTTTTTTCGATCATTTATCGCTAAAAGGAGACAAAATAAGGACAAAATAGAGGAAAAATATTGAAATTCCGCTAAAATTATCCGTTTTCGTTGCTTTTTTCGATCACATCTCCAGAAAATGACGAGATTTTAGGCAAAATAGAGCAGAAAAATGGAAATTTCACAAAAATTATCCGTTTTAGTTGCTTTTTTCGATCATTTATCGCTAAAATGAGACAAAATAAGGACTAAATAGAGGAAAAATATTGAAATTCCGCTAAAATTATCCGTTTTCTTTGCTTTTTTCGATCACATCTCAAAAAAATGAGATTTTTGGCAAAATAGAGCAGAAAAATTGAAATTTCACAAAAATTATCTGTTTTAGTTGCTTTTTTCGATCATTTATCGCTAAAAGGAGACAAAATAAGGACAAAATAGAGGAAAAATATTGGAATTCCGCTAAAATTATCCGTTTTCGTTGCTTTTTTCCATCACATCTCAAGAAAATGACGAGATTTTTGGCAAAATAGAGCAGAAAATTGAAATTTCACAAAAATTATCCGTTTTAGTGGCTTTTTTCGATCATTTATCGCTAAAAGGAGACAAAATAGAGGAAAAATATTGAAATTCCGCTAAAATTATCCGTTTTCGTTGCTTTTTTCGATCATGTCTCCAGAAAATGACGAGATTTTTGGCAAAATGGAGCAGAAAAATTGAAATTTCACAAAAATTATCTGTTTTAGTTGCTTTTATCGATCATTTATCGCTAAAAGGAGACAAAATAAGGACAAAATAGAGGAAAAATATTGAAATTTCGATAAAATGATCCGTTTTCGTTGCTTTTTTCCATCATATATTTTAAAAATGACGCAAAATAGTAGAAAAATATTGAAATTTGACAGAAATTATCCGTTTTAGTTGCTTTATTCAATCACATCTCCAGAAAATGACGAGATTTTTGGCAAAATAGAGCAGAAAAATTGAAATTTCACAAAAATTATCCGTTTTAGTTGCTTTTTTCGATCATTTATCGCTAAAAGGAGACAAAATAAGGACAAAATAGAGGAGAAATATTGAAATTCCGCTAAAATTATCCGTTTTCGTTGCTTTTTTCGATCATTTATCGCTAAAAGGAGACAAAATAAGGACAAAATAGAGCAGAAAAATTGAAAATTAACAAAAATTATCCGTTTTCGTTGCTTTTTTCGATCATTTATCGCTAAAAGGAGACAAAATAAAGACAAAATAGAGGAAAAATATTGAAATTCCGCTAAAATTATCCGTTTTCGTTGCTTTTTTCGATCATTTATCGCTAAAACGAGACAAAATAAGGACAAAATAGAGGAAAAATATTGAAATTCCGCTAAAATTATCCGTTTTCGTTGCTTTTTTCGATCACATCTCCTGAAAATTACGAGATTTTTGGCAAAATAGAGCAGAAAAACTGAAATTTCACAAAAATTATCCGTTTTAGTTGCTTTTTTTGATCATTTATCGCTAAAATGAGACAAAATAAGGACAAAATAGAGGAAAAATATTGAAATTTCGCTAAAATTGTCCGTTTTCGTTGCTTTTTTCCATCATATATTTTTAAAATGACGCAAAATAGTAGAAAAATATTGAAATTTGACAGAAATTATCTGTTTTAGTTGCTTTATTCGATCACATCTCCAGAAAATGACGAGATTTTTGGCAAAATAGAGCAGAAAAATTGAAATTTCACAAAAATTATCCGGTTTAGTTGCTTTTTTCGATCATTTATCGCTACAAGGAGACAAAATAAGGACAAAATAGAGGAAAAATATTGAAATTCCGCTAAAATTATCCGTTTTCGTTGCTTTATTCCATCATATATCCTTAAAATGACACAAAATAGTAGAAAAATATTGCAATTTGACAGAAATTATCCGATTTAGTTGCTTTATTCGATCACATCTCCAGAAAATGACGAGATTTTTGGCAAAATAGAGCAGAAAAATTGAAATTTCACAAAAATTATCCGTTTTAGTTGCTTTTTTTGATCATTTATCGCTAAAAGGAGACAAAATAAGGACAAAATAGAGGAAAAAATATTGAAATTCCGCTAAAATTATCCGTTTTAGTTGCTTTTTTCGATCATTTATCGCTAAAAGGAGACAAAATAAAGACAAAATAGAGGAAAAATATTGAAATTCCGCTAAAATTATCCGTTTTCGTTGCTTTTTTTGATCACATCTCCAGAAAATGACGAGATTTTTGGCAAAATAGAGCAGAAAAATTGAAATTTCACAAAAATTATCCGTTTTCGTTGCTTTTTTCGATCATTTATCGCTAAAAGGAAACAAAATAAAGACAAAATAGAGGAAAAATATTGAAATTCCGCTAAAATTATCCGTTTTCGTTGCTTTTTTCGAACACATCTCCAGAAAATGACGAGATTTTAGGCATAATAGAGCAGAAAAATTGAAATTTCACAAAAATTATCCGTTTTAGTTGCTTTTTTCGATCATTTATCGCTAAAAGGAGACAAAATAAGGACAAAATAGAGGAAAAATATTGAAATTCCGCTAAAATTATCCGTTTTCGTTGCTTTTTTCGATCACATCTCAAAAAAATGACGAGATTTTTGGCAAAATAGAGCAGAAAAATTGAAATTTCACAAAAATTATCCGTTTTAGTTGCTTTTTTCGATCATTTATCGCTAAAAGGAGACAAAATAAGGACAAAATAGAGGAAAAATATTGAAATTCCGCTAAAATTATCCGTTTTCGTTGCTTTTTTCCATCACATCTCAAAAAATGACGAGATTTTTGGCAAAATAGAGCAGAAAAATTGAAATTTCACAAAAATTATCCGTTTTAGTTGCTTTTTTCGATCATTTATCGCTAAAAGGAGACAAAATAAAGACAAAATAGAGGAAAAATATTGAAATTCCGCTAAAATTATCCGTTTTCGTTGCTTTTTTCGATCACATCTCCAGAAAATGACAAGATTTTTGGCAAAATAGAGCAGAAAAATTGAAATTTCACAAAAATTATCCGTTTTCGTTGCTTTTTTCGATCATTTATCGCTAAAAGGAAACAAAATAAAGACAAAATAGAGGAAAAATATTGAAATTCCGCTAAAATTATCCGTTTTCGTTGCTTTTTTCGAACACATCTCCAGAAAATGACAAGATTTTAGGCATAATAGAGCAGAAAAATTGAAATTTCACAAAAATTATCCGTTTTAGTTGCTTTTTTCCATCATATATCCTTAAAATGACGCAAAATAGTAGAAAAATATTGCAATTTGACAGAAATTATCCGTTTTAGTTGCTTTATTCGATCACATCTCCAGAAAATGACGAGATTTTTGGCAAAATAGAGAAGAAAAATTGAAATTTCACAAAAATTATCCGTTTTAGTTGCTTTTTTCGATCATTTATCGCTAAAAGGAGACAAAATAAGGACAAAATAGAGGAAAAATATTGAAATTCCGCTAAAATTATCCGTTTTAGTTGCTTTTTTCGATCATTTATCGCTAAAAGGAGACAAAATAAAGACAAAATAGAGGAAAAATATTGAAATTCCGCTAAAATTATCCGTTTTCGTTGCTTTTTTTGATCTAATCTCCAGAAAATGACGAGATTTTTGGCAAAATAGAGCAGAAAAATTGAAATTTCACAAAAATTATCCGTTTTAGTTGCTTTTTTTGATCATTTATCGCTAAAATGAGACAAAATAAGGACATAATAGAGGAAAAATATTGAAATTTCGCTAAAATTGTCCGTTTTCGTTGCTTTTTTCCATCAAATATTTTTAAAATGACGCAAAATAGTAGAAAAATATTGAAATTTGACAGAAATTATCTGTTTTAGTTGCTTTATTCGATCACATCTCCAGAAAATGACGAGATTTTTGGCAAAATAAAGCAGAAAAATTGAAATTTCACAAAAATTATCCGGTTTAGTTGCTTTTTTCGATCATTTATCACTACAAGGAGACAAAATAAGGACAAAATAGAGGAAAAATATTGAAATTCCGCTAAAATTATCCGTTTTCGTTGCTTTTTTCGATCATGTCTCCAGAAAATTACGAGATTTTTGGCAAAATGGAGCAGAAAAATTGAAATTTCACAAAAATTATCTGTTTTAGTTGCTTTTATCGATCATTTATCGCTAAAAGGAGACAAAAGGAGACTAAAATTATCCGTTTTCGTTGCTTTTTTCCATCATATATCCTTAAAATGACACAAAATAGTAGAAAAATATAGCAATTTGACAGAAATTATCCGTTTTAGTTGCTTTATTCGATCACATCTCCAGAAAATGACAAGATTTTTGGCAAAATAGAGCAGAATAATTGAAATTTCACAAAAATTATCCGTTTTAGTTGCTTTTTTCGATCATTTATCGCTAAAAGGAGACAAAATAAGGACAAAATAGAGGAAAAATATTGAAATTCCGCTAAAATTATCCGTTTTAGTTGCTTTTTTCGATCATTTATCGCTAAAAGGAGACAAAATAAGGACAAAATAGAGGAAAAATATTGAAATTCCGCTAAAATTATCCGTTTTCGTTTCTTTTTTCGATCACATCTCCAGAAAATGACGAGATTTTTGGAAAAATAGAGCAGAAAAATTGAAATTTCACAAAAATTATCCGTTTTAGTTGCTTTTTTCCATCATATATCCTTAAAATGACGCAAAATAGTAGAAAAATATTGCAATTTGACAGAAATTATCCGTTTTAGTTGCTTTATTCGATCACATCTCCAGAAAATGACGAGATTTTTTGCAAAATAGAGAAGAAAAATTAAAATTTCACAAAAATTATCCGTTTTAGTTGCTTTTTTCGATCATTTATCGCTAAAAGGAGACAAAATAAGGACAAAATAGAGGAAAAATATTGAAATTCCGCTAAAATTATCCGTTTTAGTTGCTTTTTTCGATCATTTATCGCTAAAAGGAGACAAAATAAAGACAAAATAGGGGAAAAATATTGAAATTCCGCTAAAATTATCCGTTTTCGTTGCTTTTTTTGATCACATCTCCAGAAAATGACGAGATTTTTGGCAAAATAGAGCAGAAAAATTGAAATTTCACAAAAATTATCCGTTTTCGTTGCTTTTTTCGATCATTTATCGCTAAAATGAGACAAAAGAAGGACAAAATAGAGGAAAAATATTGAAATTCCGCTAAAATTATCCGTTTTCGTTGCTTTTTTCGATCACATCTCAAAAAAATGACGAGATTTTTGGCAAAATAGAGCAGAAAAATTGAAATTTCACAAAAATTATCCGTTTTAGTTGCTTTTTTCGATCATTTATCGCTAAAAGGAGACAAAATAAGGACAAAATAGAGGAAAAATATTGAAATTCCGCTAAAATTATCCGTTTTCGTTTCTTTTTTCGATCACATCTCCAGAAAATGACGAGATTTTTGGAAAAATAGAGCAGAAAAATTGAAATTTCACAAAAATTATCCGTTTTAGTTGCTTTTTTCCATCATATATCCTTAAAATGACGCAAAATAGTAGAAAAATATTGCAATTTGACAGAAATTATCCGTTTTAGTTGCTTTATTCGATCACATCTCCAGAAAATGACGAGATTTTTTGCAAAATAGAGAAGAAAAATTAAAATTTCACAAAAATTATCCGTTTTAGTTGCTTTTTTCGATCATTTATCGCTAAAAGGAGACAAAATAAGGACAAAATAGAGGAAAAATATTGAAATTCCGCTAAAATTATCCGTTTTAGTTGCTTTTTTCGATCATTTATCGCTAAAAGGAGACAAAATAAAGACAAAATAGAGGAAAAATATTGAAATTCCGCTAAAATTATCCGTTTTCGTTGCTTTTTTCGATCACATCTCCAGAAAATGACGAGATTTTAGGCAAAATAGAGCAGAAAAATGGAAATTTCACAAAAATTATCCGTTTTAGTTGCTTTTTTCGATCATTTATCGCTAAAATGAGACAAAATAAGGACAAAATAGAGGAAAAATATTGAAATTCCGCTAAAATTATCCGTTTTCGTTGCTTTTTTCGATCACATCTCAAAAAAATGACGAGATTTTTGGCAAAATAGAGCAGAAAAATTGAAATTTCACAAAAATTATCCGTTTTAGTTGCTTTTTTTGATCATTTATCGCTAAAAGGAGACAAAATAAGGGCAAAATAGAGGAAAAATATTGAAATTCCGCTAAAATTATCCGTTTTCGTTGCTTTTTTCCATCACATCTCCAGAAAATGACGAGATTTTTGGCAAAATAGAGCAGAAAAATTGAAATTTCACAAAAATTATCCGTTTTAGTTGCTTTTTTCGATCATTTATCGCTAAAAGGAGACAAAATAAGGACAAAATAGAGGAAAAATATTGAAATTCCGCTAAAATTATCCGTTTTCGTTGCTTTTTTCGATCACATCTCCAGAAAATGACGAGATTTTAGGCAAAATAGAGCAGAAAAATGGAAATTTCACAAAAATTATCCGTTTTAGTTGCTTTTTTCGATCATTTATCGCTAAAATGAGACAAAATAAGGACTAAATAGAGGAAAAATATTGAAATTCCGCTAAAATTATCCGTTTTCTTTGCTTTTTTCGATCACATCTCAAAAAAATGAGATTTTTGGCAAAATAGAGCAGAAAAATTGAAATTTCACAAAAATTATCTGTTTTAGTTGCTTTTTTCGATCATTTATCGCTAAAAGGAGACAAAATAAGGACAAAATAGAGGAAAAATATTGGAATTCCGCTAAAATTATCCGTTTTCGTTGCTTTTTTCCATCACATCTCAAGAAAATGACGAGATTTTTGGCAAAATAGAGCAGAAAATTGAAATTTCACAAAAATTATCCGTTTTAGTGGCTTTTTTCGATCATTTATCGCTAAAAGGAGACAAAATAGAGGAAAAATATTGAAATTCCGCTAAAATTATCCGTTTTCGTTGCTTTTTTCGATCATGTCTCCAGAAAATGACGAGATTTTTGGCAAAATGGAGCAGAAAAATTGAAATTTCACAAAAATTATCTGTTTTAGTTGCTTTTATCGATCATTTATCGCTAAAAGGAGACAAAATAAGGACAAAATAGAGGAAAAATATTGAAATTCCGCTAAAATTATCCGTTTTCGTTGCTTTTTTCCTTCATATATCCTTAAAATGACACAAAATAGTAGAAAAATATAGCAATTTGACAGAAATTATCCGTTTTAGTTGCTTTATTCGATCACATCTCCAGAAAATGACGAGATTTTTGGCAAAATAGAGCAGAAAAATTGAAATTTCACAAAAATTATCCGTTTTAGTTGCTTTTTTCGATCATTTATCGCTAAAAGGAGACAAAATAAGGACAAAATAGAGGAAAAATATTGAAATTCCGCTAAAATTATCCGTTTTAGTTGCTTTTTTCGATCATTTATCGCTAAAAGGAGACAAAATAAGGACAAAATAGAGGAAAAATATTGAAATTCCGCTAAAATTATCCGTTTTCGTTTCTTTTTTCGATCACATCTCCAGAAAATGACGAGATTTTTGGCAAAATAGAGCAGAAAAATTGAAATTTCACAAAAATTATCCGTTTTAGTTGCTTTTTTCCATCATTTATCGCTAAAAGGAGACAAAATAAGGACAAAATAGAGGAAAAATATTGAAATTCCGCTAAAATTATCCGTTTTAGTTGCTTTTTTCGATCATTTATCGCTAAAATGAGACAAAATAAGGACAAAATAGAGGAAAAATATTGAAATTCCGCTAAAATTATCCGTTTTCGTTGCTTTTTTCGATCACATCTCAAAAAAATGACGAGATTTTTGGCAAAATAGAGAAAAAATTGAAATTTCACAAAAATTATCCGTTTTAGTTGCTTTTTTCGATCATTTATCGCTAAAAGGAGACAAAATAAGGGCAAAATAGAGGAAAAATATTGAAATTCCGCTAAAATTATCCGTTTTCGTTGCTTTTTTCCATCACATCTCCAGAAAATGACGAGATTTTTGGCAAAATAGAGCAGAAAAATTGAAATTTCACAAAAATTATCCGTTTTAGTTGCTTTTTTCGATCATTTATCGCTAAAAGGAGACAAAATAGAGGAAAAATATTGAAATTCCGCTAAAATTATCCGTTTTCGTTGCTTTTTTCGATCACATCTCCAGAAAATGACGAGATTTTTGGCAAAATAGAGCAGAAAAATTGAAATTTCACAAAAATTATCCGTTTTAGTTGCTTTTTTCGATCATTTATCGCTAAAAGTAGAAAAAATAAGGACAAAATAGAGGAAAAATATTGAAATTCCGCTAAAATTATCCGTTTTCGTTTCTTTTTTCGATCACATATCCAGAAAATGACGAGATTTTTGGCAAAATAGAGCAGAAAAGTTGAAATTTCACTAAAATTATCCGTTTTAGTTGCTTTTTTCCATCATATGTCCTGAAAATGACGCAAAATAGTAGAAAAATATTGCAATTTGACAGAAATTATCCGTTTTAGTTGCTTTATTCGATCACATCTACAGAAAATGACGAGATTTTTGGCAAAATAGAGAAGAAAAATTGAAATTTCACAAATATTATCCGTTTTAGTTGCTTTTTTCAATCATTTATCGCTAAAAGGAGACAAAATAAGGACAAAATAGAGGAAAAATATTGAAATTCCGCTAAAATTATCCGTTTTAGTTGCTTTTTTCGATCATTTATCGCCAAAGGAGACAAAATAAAGACAAAATAGAGGAAAAATATTGAAATTCCGCGAAAATTATCTGTTTTCGTTGCCTTTTTTTGATCACATCTCCAGAAAATGACGAGATTTTTGGCAAAATAGAGCAGAAAAATTGAAATTTCACAAAAATTATCCGTTTTCGTTGCTCTTTTCGATCATTTTTCGCTAAAAGGAGACAAAATAAAGACAAAATAGAGGAAAAATATTGAAATTCCGCTAAAATTATCCGTTTTCGTTGCTTTTTTCGATCACATCTCCAGAAAATGACGAGATTTTTGGCAAAATAGAGCAGAAAAATTGAAATTTCACAAAAATTATCCGTTTTAGTTGCTTTTTTCCATCATATATCCTTAAAATGACGCAAAATAGTAAAAAAATATTGCAATTTGACAGAAATTATCCGTTTTAGTTGCTTTATTCGATCACATCTCCAGAAAATGACGAGATTTTTTGCAAAATAGAGAAGAAAAATTGAAATTTCACAAAAATTATCCGTTTTAGTTGCTTTTTTCGATCATTTATCGCTAAAAGGAGACAAAATAAGGACAAAATAGAGGAAAAATATTGAAATTCCGCTAAAATTATCCGTTTTTTGTTGCTTTTTTCCATTACATCTCCAGAAAATGACGAGATTTTTGGCAAAATAGAGCAGAAAAATTGAAGTTTCACAAAAATTATCCGTTTTAGTTGCTTTTTTCGATCATTTATCGCTAAAAGGAGACAAAATAAGGACAAAATAGAGGAAAAATATTGAAATTCCGCTAAAATTATCCGTTTTCGTTGCTTTTTTCGATCACATCTCCAGAAAATGACGAGATTTTAGGCAAAATAGAGCAGAAAAATGGAAATTTCACAAAAATTATCCGTTTTAGTTGCTTTTTTCGATCATTTATCGCTAAAATGAGACAAAATAAGGACTAAATAGAGGAAAAATATTGAAATTCCGCTAAAATTATCCGTTTTCTTTGCTTTTTTCGATCACATCTCAAAAAAATGAGATTTTTGGCAAAATAGAGCAGAAAAATTGAAATTTCACAAAAATTATCCGTTTTAGTTGCTTTTTTCGATCATTTATCGCTAAAAGGAGACAAAATAAGGACAAAATAGAGGAAAAATATTGAAATTCCGCTAAAATTATCCGTTTTCGTTGCTTTTTTCCATCACATCTCCAGAAAATGACGAGATTTTTGGCAAAATAGAGCAGAAAATTGAAATTTCACAAAAATTATCCGTTTTAGTTGCTTTTTTCGATCATTTATCGCTAAAAGGAGACAAAATAGAGGAAAAATATTGAAATTCCGCTAAAATTATCCGTTTTCGTTGCTTTTTTCGATCACATCTCCAGAAAATGACGAGATTTTTGGCAAAATAGAGCAGAAAAATTGAAATTTCACAAAAATTATCCGTTTTAGTTGCTTTTTTCGATCATTTATCGCTAAAAGTAGAAAAAATAAGGACAAAATAGAGGAAAAATATTGAAATTCCGCTAAAATTATCCGTTTTCGTTTCTTTTTTCGATCACATATCCAGAAAATGAAGAGATTTTTGGCAAAATAGAGCAGAAAAGTTGAAATTTCACTAAAATTATCCGTTTTAGTTGCTTTTTTCCATCATATGTCCTTAAAATGACGCAAAATAGTAGAAAAATATTGCAATTTGACAGAAATTATCCGTTTTAGTTGCTTTATTCGATCACATCTCCAGAAAATGACGAGATCTTTGGCAAAATAGAGAAGAAAAATTGAAATTTCACAAAAATTATCCGTTTTAGTTGCTTTTTTCGATCATTTATCGCTAAAAGGACACAAAATAAGGACAAAATAGAGGAAAAATATTGAAATTCCGCTAAAATTATCCGTTTTAGTTGCTTTTTTCGATCATTTATCGCCAAAGGAGACAAAATAAAGACAAAATAGAGGAAAAATATTGAAATTCCGCGAAAATTATCCGTTTTCGTTGCCTTTTTTTGAACACATCTCCAGAAAATGACGAGATTTTTGGCAAAATAGAGCAGAAAAATTGAAATTTCACAAAAATTATCCGTTTTCGTTGCTCTTTTCGATCATTTTTCGCTAAAAGGAGACAAAATAAAGACAAAATAGAGGAAAAATATTGAAATTCCGCTAAAATTATCCGTTTTCGTTGCTTTTTTCGATCACATCTCCAGAAAATGACGAGATTTTTGGCAAAATAGAGCAGAAAAATTGAAATTTCACAAAAATTATCCGTTTTAGTTGCTTTTTTCCATCATATATCCTTAAAATGACGCAAAATAGTAGAAAAATATTGCAATTTGACAGAAATTATCCGTTTTAGTTGCTTTATTCGATCACATCTCCAGAAAATGACGAGATTTTTTGCAAAATAGAGAAGAAAAATTGAAATTTCACAAAAATTATCCGTTTTAGTTGCTTTTTTCGATCATTTATCGCTAAAAGGAGACAAAATAAGGACAAAATAGAGGAAAAATATTGAAATTCCGCTAAAATTATCCGTTTTCGTTGCTTTTTTCCATTACATCTCCAGAAAATGACGAGATTTTTGGCAAAATAGAGCAGAAAAATTGAAGTTTCACAAAAATTATCCGTTTTAGTTGCTTTTTTCGATCATTTATCGCTAAAAGGAGACAAAATAAAGACAAAATAGAGGAAAAATATTGAAATTCCGCTAAAATTATCCGTTTTCGTTGCTTTTTTCGATCACATCTCCAGAAAATGACGAGATTTTAGGCAAAATAGAGCAGAAAAATGGAAATTTCACAAAAATTATCCGTTTTAGTTGCTTTTTTCGATCATTTATCGCTAAAATGAGACAAAATAAGGACAAAATAGAGGAATAATATTGAAATTCCGCTAAAATTATCCGTTTTCGTTGCTTTTTTCGATCACATCTCAAAAAAATGACGAGATTATTGGCAAAATAGAGCAGAAAAATTGGAATTTCACAAAAATTATCCGTTTTAGTTGCTTTTTTCGATCATTTATCGCTAAAAGGAGACAAAATAAGGACAAAATAGAGGAAAAATATTGAAATTCCGCTAAAATTATCCATTTTCGTTGCTTTTTTCCATCACATCTCCAGAAAATGACGAGATTTTTGGCAAAATAGAGCAGAAAAATTGAAATTTCACAAAAATTATCCGTTTTAGTTGCTTTTTTCGATCATTTATCGCTAAAAGGAGACAAAATAAAGACAAAATAGAGGAAAATTATTGAAATTCCGCTAAAATTAACCGTTTTCGTTGCTATTTTCGATCAGATCTCCAGATAATGAAGAGATTTTTGGCAAAATAGCGCAGAAAAATTGAAATTTCACAAAATTATCCGTTTTAGTTGCTTTTTTCGATCATTTATCGCTAAAAGGAGACAAAATAAGGACAAAATAAAGGAAAAATATTAAATTCCGCTAAAATTATCCGTTTTAGTTGCTTCTTTCGATCATTTATCGCTAAAAGGAGACAAAATAAACACAAAATAGAGGAAACATATTGAAATTCCGCTAAAATTATCCGTTTTATTTGCTTTTTTCGATCATTTATCGCTTAAAGGTGACAAAATAAGGACAAAATAGAGGAAAAATATTGAAATACCGCAAAAATTATCCGTTTTCGTTGCTTTTTTCGATCAAATCTCCAGAAAATGACGAGATTTTAGGCAAAATAGAGCAGAAAAATCGAAATTTCACAAAATTTATCCGCTTTAGTTGCTTTTTTCGATCATTTATCGCTAAAATGAGATAAAATAAGGACAAAATAGAGGAAAAATATTGAAATTTTGCTAAAATTATCCGTTTTCGTTGCTTTTTTCGAACACATCTCATGAAAATGACGAGATTTTAGGCAAAATAGAGCAGAAAAATTGAAATTTCACAAAAATTATCCGTTTTAGTTGCTTTTTTCGATCATTTATCGCTAAAAGGAGACAAAATAAGGACAAAATAGAGGAAAAATATTGAAATTCCGCAAAAATTAACCGTTTTCGTTGCTTTTTTCGATCACATCTCCAGAAAATGACGTGATTTTTGGCAAAATAGAGCAGAAAAATTGAAATTTCACAAAAATTTTCCGTTTTAGTTGCTTTTTTCGATCATTTATCGCTAAAAGGAGACAAAATAAGGACAAAATAGAGGAAAAATATTGAAATTCCCCTAAAATTATCCGTTTTCGTTGCTTTTTTCGATCACATCTCCAGAAAATGACGACATTTTAGGCAAAATAGAGCAGAAAAATTGAAATTTCACAAAAATTATCCGTTTTAGTTGCTTTTTTCGATCATTTATCGCTAAAAGGAGACAAAATAAGGACAAAATAGAGGAAAAATATTGAAATTCCGCTAAAATTATCCGTTTTCGTTGCTTTTTTCGATCACATCTCCAGAAAATGACGAGATTTTAGGCAAAATAGAGCAGAAAAATTGAAATTTCACAAAAATTATCCGTTTTAGTTGCTTTTTTTGATCATTTATCGCTAAAATGAGACAAAATAAGGACAAAATAGAGGAAAAATATTGAAATTTCGCTAAAATTATCCGTTTTCGTTGCTTTTTTCCATCATATATTTTAAAAATGACGCAAAATAGTAGAAAAATATTGAAATTTGACAGAAATTATCCGTTTTAGTTGCTTTATTCGATCACATTTCCAGAAAATGACGAGATTTTTGGCAAAATAGAGCAGAAAAATTGAAATTTCACAAAAATTATCCGTTTTAGTTGCTTTTTTCGATCATTTATTGCTAAAAGGAGACAAAATAAGGACAAAATAGAGGAGAAATATTGAAATTCCGCTAAAATTATCCGTTTTCGTTGCTTTTTTTGATCACATCTCCAGAAATTGACGAGATCTTTGGCAAAATAGAGCAGAAAAATTGAAATTTAACAAAAATTATCCGTTTTCGTTGCTTTCTTCGATCATTTATCGCTAAAAGGAGACAAAATAAAGACAAAATAGAGGAAAAATATTGAAATTCCGCTAAAATTATCCGTTTTCGTTGCTTTTTTCGATCACACCTCCAGAAAATGACTAGATTTTAGGCAAAATAGAGCAGAAAAATTGAAATTTCACAAAAATTATCCGTTTTAGTTGCTTTTTTCGATCATTTATCGCTAAAATGAGATAAAATAAGGACAAAATAGAGGAAAAATATTGAAATTTTGCTAAAATTATCCGTTTTCGTTGCTTTTTTCGAACACATCTCCAGAAAATGACGAGATTTTAGGCAAAATAGAGCAGAAAAATTGAAATTTCACAAAAATTATCCGTTTTAGTTGCTTTTTTCGATCATTTATTGCTAAAAGGAGACAAAATAAGGACAAAATAGAGGAAAAATATTGAAATTCCGCGAAAATTAACCGTTTTCGTTGCTTTTTTCGATCATTTATCGCTAAAATGAGACAAAATAAGGACAAAATAGAGGAAAAATATTGAAATTCCGCTAAAATTATCCGTTTTCGTTGCTTTTTTCGATCACATCTCCAGAAAATGACGAGATTTTAGGCAAAATAGAGCAGAAAAATTGAAATTTTACAAAAATTATCCGTTTTAGTTGCTTCTTTTGATCATTTATCGCTAAAATGAGACAAAAAAAGGACAAAATAGAGGAAAAATATTGATATTTCGCTAAAATTATCCGTTTTCGTTGCTTTTTTCCATCATATATTTTTAAAATGACGCAAAATAGTAGAAAAATATTGAAATTTGACAGAAATTATCCGTTTTAGTTGCTTTATTCGATCACATCTCCAGAAAATGACAAGATTTTTGGCAAAATAGATCAGAAAAATTGAAATTTCACAAAAATTATCCGGTTTAGTTGCTTTTTTCGATCATTTATCGCTACAAGGAGACAAAATAAGGACAAAATAGAGGAAAAATATTGAAATTCCGCGAAAATTAACCGTTTTCGTTGCTTTTTTCGATCATTTATCGCTAAAAGAAGACAAAATAAAGACAAAATAGAGGAAAAATATTGAAATTCCGCTAAAATTATCCGTTTTCGTTGCTTTTTTCGATCACATCTCCAGAAAATTACGAGATTTTAGGCAAAATAGAGCAGAAAAATGGAAATTTCACAAAAATTATCCGTTTTAGTTGCTTTTTTCGATCATTTATCGCTAAAAGGAGACAAAATAAGGACAAAATAGAGGAAAAATATTGAAATTCCGCTAAAATTATCCGTTTTCGTTGCTTTTTTCCATTACATCTCCAGAAAATGACGAGATTTTTGGCAAAATAGAGCAGAAAAATTGAAGTTTCACAAAAATTATCCGTTTTAGATGCTTTTTTCGATCATTTATCGCTAAAAGGAGACAAAATAGAGGAAAAATATTGAAATTCCGCTAAAATTATCCGTTTTCGTTGCTTTTTTCGATCACATCTCCAGAAAATGACGAGATTTTAGGCAAAATAGAGCAGAAAAATGGAAATTTCACAAAAATTATCCGTTTTAGTTGCTTTTTTCGATCATTTATCGCTAAAATGAGACAAAATAAGGACAAAATAGAGGAAAAATATTGAAATTCCGCTAAAATTATCCGTTTTCGTTGCTTTTTTCCATCATATATCCTTAAAATGACACAAAATAGTAGAAAAATATAGCAATTTGACAGAAATTATCCGTTTTAGTTGCTTTATTCGATCACATCTCCAGAAAATGACAAGATTTTTGGCAAAATAGAGCAGAAAAATTGAAATTTCACAAAAATTATCCGTTTTAGTTGCTTTTTTCGATCATTTATCGCTAAAAGGAGACAAAATAAGGACAAAATAGAGGAATAATATTGAAATTCCGCTAAAATTATCCGTTTTAGTTGCTTTTTTCGATCATTTATCGCTAAAAGGAGACAAAATAAGGACAAAATAGAGGAAAAATATTGAAATTCCGCTAAAATTATCCGTTTTCGTTTCTTTTTTCGATCACATCTCCAGAAAATGACGAGATTTTTGGAAAAATAGAGCAGAAAAATTGAAATTTCACAAAAATTATCCGTTTTAGTTGCTTTTTTCCATCATATATCCTTAAAATGACGCAAAATAGTAGAAAAATATTGCAATTTGACAGAAATTATACGTTTTAGTTGCTTTATTCGATCACATCTCCAAAAAATGACGAGATTTTTGGCAAAATAGAGAAGAAAAATTAAAATTTCACAAAAATTATCCGTTTTAGTTGCTTTTTTCGATCATTTATCGCTAAAAGGAGACAAAATAAGGACAAAATAGAGGAAAAATATTGAAATTCCGCTAAAATTATCCGTTTTAGTTGCTTTTTTCGATCATTTATCGCTATAAGGAGACAAAATAAAGACAAAATAGGGGAAAAATATTGAAATTCCGCTAAAATTATCCGTTTTCGTTGCTTTTTTCGATCACATCTCCAGAAAATGACGAGATTTTAGGCAAAATAGAGCAGAAAAATTGAAATTTCACAAAAATTATCCGTTTTCGTTGCTTTTTTCGATCATTTATCGCTAAAATGAGACAAAATAAGGACAAAATAGAGGAAAAATATTGAAATTCCGCTAAAATTATCCGTTTTCGTTGCTTTTTTCGATCACATCTCAAAAAAATGACGAGATTTTTGGCAAAATAGAGCAGAAAAATTGAAATTTCACAAAAATTATCCGTTTTAGTTGCTTTTTTCGATCATTTATCGCTAAAAGGAGACAAAATAAGGGCAAAATAGAGGAAAAATATTGAAATTCCGCTAAAATTATCCGTTTTCGTTTCTTTTTTCGATCACATCTCCAGAAAATGACGAGATTTTTGGAAAAATAGAGCAGAAAAATTGAAATTTCACAAAAATTATCCGTTTTAGTTGCTTTTTTCCATCATATATCCTTAAAATGACGCAAAATAGTAGAAAAATATTGCAATTTGACAGAAATGATCCGTTTTAGTTGCTTTATTCGATCACATCTCCAGAAAATGACGAGATTTTTGGCAAAATAGAGAAGAAAAATTAAAATTTCACAAAAATTATCCGTTTTAGTTGCTTTTTTCGATCATTTATCGCTAAAAGGAGACAAAATAAGGACAAAATAGAGGAAAAATATTGAAATTCCGCTAAAATTATCCGTTTTAGTTGCTTTTTTCGATCATTTATCGCTAAAAGGAGACAAAATAAAGACAAAATAGAGGAAAAATATTGAAATTCCGCTAAAATTATCCGTTTTCGTTGCTTTTTTCGATCACATCTCCAGAAAATGACGAGATTTTAGGCAAAATAGAGCAGAAAAATGGAAATTTCACAAAAATTATCCGTTTTAGTTGCTTTTTTCGATCATTTATCGCTAAAATGAGACAAAATAAGGACAAAATAGAGGAAAAATATTGAAATTCCGCTAAAATTATCCGTTTTCGTTGCTTTTTTCGATCACATCTCAAAAAAATGACGAGATTTTAGGCAAAATAGAGCAGAAAAATTGAAATTTCACAAAAATTATCCGTTTTAGTTGCTTTTTTCGATCATTTATCGCTAAAAGGAGACAAAATAAGGGCAAAATAGAGGAAAAATATTGAAATTCCGCTAAAATTATCCGTTTTCGTTGCTTTTTTCCATCACATCTCCAGAAAATGACGAGATTTTTGGCAAAATAGAGCAGAAAAATTGAAATTTCACAAAAATTATCCGTTTTAGTTGCTTTTTTCGATCATTTATCGCTAAAAGGAGACAAAATAAGGACAAAATAGAGGAAAAATATTGAAATTCCGCTAAAATTATCCGTTTTCGTTGCTTTTTTCGATCACATCTCCAGAAAATGACGAGATTTTAGGCAAAATAGAGCAGAAAAATGGAAATTTCACAAAAATTATCCGTTTTAGTTGCTTTTTTCGATCATTTATCGCTAAAAGGAGACAAAATAAGGACAAAATAGAGGAAAAATATTGAAATTCCGCTAAAATTATCCGTTTTCGTTGCTTTTTTCCATCACATCTCCAGAAAATGACGAGATTTTTGGCAAAATAGAGCAGAAAATTGAAATTTCACAAAAATTATCCGTTTTAGTTGCTTTTTTCGATCATTTATCGCTAAAAGGAGACAAAATAGAGGAAAAATATTGAAATTCCGCTAAAATTATCCGTTTTCGTTGCTTTTTTCGATCACATCTCCAGAAAATGACGAGATTTTTGGCAAAATAGAGCAGAAAAATTGAAATTTCACAAAAATTATCCGTTTTAGTTGCTTTTTTCCATCATATATCCTTAAAATGACGCAAAATAGTAGAAAAATATTGCAATTTGACAGAAATTATCCGTTTTAGTTGCTTTATTCGATCACATCTCCAGAAAATGACGAGATTTTTGGCAAAATAGAGAAGAAAAATTGAAATTTCACAAAAATTATCCGTTTTAGTTGCTTTTTTCGATCATTTATCGCTAAAAGGAGACAAAATAAGGACAAAATAGAGGAAAAATATTGAAATTCCGCTAAAATTATCCGTTTTAGTTGCTTTTTTCGATCATTTATCGCTAAAAGGAGACAAAATAAAGACAAAATAGAGGAAAAATATTGAAATTCCGCTAAAATTATCCGTTTTCGTTGCTTTTTTTGATAACATCTCCAGAAAATGACGAGATTTTTGGCAAAATAGAGCAGAAAAATTGAAATTTCACAAAAATTATCCGTTTTCGTTGCTTTTTTCGATCATTTATCGCTAAAAGGAGACAATATAAAGACAAAATAGAGGAAAAATATTGAAATTCCGCTAAAATTATCCGTTTTCGTTGCTTTTTTCGATCACATCTGCAGAAAATGACGAGATTTTAGGCAAAATAGAGCAGAAAAATGGAAATTTCACAAAAATTATCCGTTTTAGTTGCTTTTTTCGATCATTTATCGCTAAAATGAGACAAAATAAGGACAAAATAGAGGAAAAATATTGAAATTCCGCTAAAATTATCCGTTTTCGTTGCTTTTTTCGATCACATCTCAAAAAAATGACGAGATTTTTGGCAAAATAGAGCAGAAAAATTGAAATTTCACAAAAATTATCCGTTTTAGTTGCTTTTTTCGATCATTTATCGCTAAAAGGAGACAAAATAAGGACAAAATAGAGGAAAAATATTGAAATTCCGCTAAAATTATCCGTTTTCGTTGCTTTTTTCGATCACATCTCCAGAAAATGACGAGATTTTAGGCAAAATAGAGCAGAAAAATTGAAATTTCACAAAAATTATCCGTTTTAGTTGCTTTTTTTGATCATTTATCGCTAAAATGAGACAAAATAAGGACAAAATAGAGGAAAAATATTGAAATTTCGCTAAAATTATCCGTTTTCGTTGCTTTTTTCCATCATATATTTTAAAAATGACGCAAAATAGTAGAAAAATATTGAAATTTGACAGAAATTATCCGTTTTAGTTGCTTTATTCGATCACATTTCCAGAAAATGACGAGATTTTTGGCAAAATAGAGCAGAAAAATTGAAATTTCACAAAAATTATCCGTTTTAGTTGCTTTTTTCGATCATTTATTGCTAAAAGGAGACAAAATAAGGACAAAATAGAGGAGAAATATTGAAATTCCGCTAAAATTATCCGTTTTCGTTGCTTTTTTTGATCACATCTCCAGAAATTGACGAGATTTTTGGCAAAATAGAGCAGAAAAATTGAAATTTAACAAAAATTATCCGTTTTCGTTGCTTTCTTCGATCATTTATCGCTAAAAGGAGACAAAATAAAGACAAAATAGAGGAAAAATATTGAAATTCCGCTAAAATTATCCGTTTTCGTTGCTTTTTTCGATCACACCTCCAGAAAATGACTAGATTTTAGGCAAAATAGAGCAGAAAAATTGAAATTTCACAAAAATTATCCGTTTTAGTTGCTTTTTTCGATCATTTATCGCTAAAATGAGATAAAATAAGGACAAAATAGAGGAAAAATATTGAAATTTTGCTAAAATTATCCGTTTTCGTTGCTTTTTTCGAACACATCTCCAGAAAATGACGAGATTTTAGGCAAAATAGAGCAGAAAAATTGAAATTTCACAAAAATTATCCGTTTTAGTTGCTTTTTTCGATCATTTATTGCTAAAAGGAGACAAAATAAGGACAAAATAGAGGAAAAATATTGAAATTCCGCGAAAATTAACC
This sequence comes from Sympetrum striolatum, assembly GCA_947579665.1. Lineage (NCBI taxonomy): Eukaryota > Metazoa > Arthropoda > Insecta > Odonata > Libellulidae > Sympetrum > Sympetrum striolatum. The sequence goes on from CANPUZ010000246.1 coordinate 67,624, forward strand.
GTTTTCGTTGCTTTTTTCGATCATTTATCGCTAAAATGAGACAAAATAAGGACAAAATAGAGGAAAAATATTGAAATTCCGCTAAAATTATCCGTTTTCGTTGCTTTTTTCGATCACATCTCCAGAAAATGACGAGATTTTAGGCAAAATATAGCAGAAAAATTGAAATTTTACAAAAATTATCCGTTTTAGTTGCTTCTTTTGATCATTTATCGCTAAAATGAGACAAAAAAAGGACAAAATAGAGGAAAAATATTGATATTTCGCTAAAATTATCCGTTTTCGTTGCTTTTTTCCATCATATATTTTTAAAATGACGCAAAATAGTAGAAAAATATTGAAATTTGACAGAAATTATCCGTTTTAGTTGCTTTATTCGATCACATCTCCAGAAAATGACAAGATTTTTGGCAAAATAGAGCAGAAAAATTGAAATTTCACAAAAATTATCCGGTTTAGTTGCTTTTTTCGATCATTTATCGCTACAAGGAGACAAAATAAGGACAAAATAGAGGAAAAATATTGAAATTCCGCGAAAATTAACCGTTTTCGTTGCTTTTTTCGATCATTTATCGCTAAAAGAAGACAAAATAAAGACAAAATAGAGGAAAAATATTGAAATTCCGCTAAAATTATCCGTTTTCGTTGCTTTTTTCGATCACATCTCCAGAAAATTACGAGATTTTAGGCAAAATAGAGCAGAAAAATGGAAATTTCACAAAAATTATCCGTTTTAGTTGCTTTTTTCGATCATTTATCGCTAAAAGGAGACAAAATAAGGACAAAATAGAGGAAAAATATTGAAATTCCGCTAAAATTATCCGTTTTCGTTGCTTTTTTCCATTACATCTCCAGAAAATGACGAGATTTTTGGCAAAATAGAGCAGAAAAATTGAAGTTTCACAAAAATTATCCGTTTTAGATGCTTTTTTCGATCATTTATCGCTAAAAGGAGACAAAATAGAGGAAAAATATTGAAATTCCGCTAAAATTATCCGTTTTCGTTGCTTTTTTCGATCACATCTCCAGAAAATGACGAGATTTTAGGCAAAATAGAGCAGAAAAATGGAAATTTCACAAAAATTATCCGTTTTAGTTGCTTTTTTCGATCATTTATCGCTAAAATGAGACAAAATAAGGACAAAATAGAGGAAAAATATTGAAATTCCGCTAAAATTATCCGTTTTCGTTGCTTTTTTCCATCATATATCCTTAAAATGACACAAAATAGTAGAAAAATATAGCAATTTGACAGAAATTATCCGTTTTAGTTGCTTTATTCGATCACATCTCCAGAAAATGACAAGATTTTTGGCAAAATAGAGCAGAAAAATTGAAATTTCACAAAAATTATCCGTTTTAGTTGCTTTTTTCGATCATTTATCGCTAAAAGGAGACAAAATAAGGACAAAATAGAGGAATAATATTGAAATTCCGCTAAAATTATCCGTTTTAGTTGCTTTTTTCGATCATTTATCGCTAAAAGGAGACAAAATAAGGACAAAATAGAGGAAAAATATTGAAATTCCGCTAAAATTATCCGTTTTCGTTTCTTTTTTCGATCACATCTCCAGAAAATGACGAGATTTTTGGAAAAATAGAGCAGAAAAATTGAAATTTCACAAAAATTATCCGTTTTAGTTGCTTTTTTCCATCATATATCCTTAAAATGACGCAAAATAGTAGAAAAATATTGCAATTTGACAGAAATTATCCGTTTTAGTTGCTTTATTCGATCACATCTCCAAAAAATGACGAGATTTTTGGCAAAATAGAGAAGAAAAATTAAAATTTCACAAAAATTATCCGTTTTAGTTGCTTTTTTCGATCATTTATCGCTAAAAGGAGACAAAATAAGGACAAAATAGAGGAAAAATATTGAAATTCCGCTAAAATTATCCGTTTTAGTTGCTTTTTTCGATCATTTATCGCTAAAAGGAGACAAAATAAAGACAAAATAGGGGAAAAATATTGAAATTCCGCTAAAATTATCCGTTTTCGTTGCTTTTTTCGATCACATCTCCAGAAAATGACGAGATTTTAGGCAAAATAGAGCAGAAAAATTGAAATTTCACAAAAATTATCCGTTTTCGTTGCTTTTTTCGATCATTTATCGCTAAAATGAGACAAAATAAGGACAAAATAGAGGAAAAATATTGAAATTCCGCTAAAATTATCCGTTTTCGTTGCTTTTTTCGATCACATCTCAAAAAAATGACGAGATTTTTGGCAAAATAGAGCAGAAAAATTGAAATTTCACAAAAATTATCCGTTTTAGTTGCTTTTTTCGATCATTTATCGCTAAAAGGAGACAAAATAAGGGCAAAATAGAGGAAAAATATTGAAATTCCGCTAAAATTATCCGTTTTCGTTTCTTTTTTCGATCACATCTCCAGAAAATGACGAGATTTTTGGAAAAATAGAGCAGAAAAATTGAAATTTCACAAAAATTATCCGTTTTAGTTGCTTTTTTCCATCATATATCCTTAAAATGACGCAAAATAGTAGAAAAATATTGCAATTTGACAGAAATGATCCGTTTTAGTTGCTTTATTCGATCACATCTCCAGAAAATGACGAGATTTTTGGCAAAATAGAGAAGAAAAATTAAAATTTCACAAAAATTATCCGTTTTAGTTGCTTTTTTCGATCATTTATCGCTAAAAGGAGACAAAATAAGGACAAAATAGAGGAAAAATATTGAAATTCCGCTAAAATTATCCGTTTTAGTTGCTTTTTTCGATCATTTATCGCTAAAAGGAGACAAAATAAAGACAAAATAGAGGAAAAATATTGAAATTCCGCTAAAATTATCCGTTTTCGTTGCTTTTTTCGATCACATCTCCAGAAAATGACGAGATTTTAGGCAAAATAGAGCAGAAAAATGGAAATTTCACAAAAATTATCCGTTTTAGTTGCTTTTTTCGATCATTTATCGCTAAAATGAGACAAAATAAGGACAAAATAGAGGAAAAATATTGAAATTCCGCTAAAATTATCCGTTTTCGTTGCTTTTTTCGATCACATCTCAAAAAAATGACGAGATTTTAGGCAAAATAGAGCAGAAAAATTGAAATTTTACAAAAATTATCCGTTTTAGTTGCTTTTTTCGATCATTTATCGCTAAAAGGAGACAAAATAAGGGCAAAATAGAGGAAAAATATTGAAATTCCGCTAAAATTATCCGTTTTCGTTGCTTTTTTCCATCACATCTCCAGAAAATGACGAGATTTTTGGCAAAATAGAGCAGAAAAATTGAAATTTCACAAAAATTATCCGTTTTAGTTGCTTTTTTCGATCATTTATCGCTAAAAGGAGACAAAATAAGGACAAAATAGAGGAAAAATATTGAAATTCCGCTAAAATTATCCGTTTTCGTTGCTTTTTTCGATCACATCTCCAGAAAATGACGAGATTTTAGGCAAAATAGAGCAGAAAAATGGAAATTTCACAAAAATTATCCGTTTTAGTTGCTTTTTTCGATCATTTATCGCTAAAAGGAGACAAAATAAGGACAAAATAGAGGAAAAATATTGAAATTCCGCTAAAATTATCCGTTTTCGTTGCTTTTTTCCATCACATCTCCAGAAAATGACGAGATTTTTGGCAAAATAGAGCAGAAAATTGAAATTTCACAAAAATTATCCGTTTTAGTTGCTTTTTTCGATCATTTATCGCTAAAAGGAGACAAAATAGAGGAAAAATATTGAAATTCCGCTAAAATTATCCGTTTTCGTTGCTTTTTTCGATCACATCTCCAGAAAATGACGAGATTTTTGGCAAAATAGAGCAGAAAAATTGAAATTTCACAAAAATTATCCGTTTTAGTTGCTTTTTTCCATCATATATCCTTAAAATGACGCAAAATAGTAGAAAAATATTGCAATTTGACAGAAATTATCCGTTTTAGTTGCTTTATTCGATCACATCTCCAGAAAATGACGAGATTTTTGGCAAAATAGAGAAGAAAAATTGAAATTTCACAAAAATTATCCGTTTTAGTTGCTTTTTTCGATCATTTATCGCTAAAAGGAGACAAAATAAGGACAAAATAGAGGAAAAATATTGAAATTCCGCTAAAATTATCCGTTTTAGTTGCTTTTTTCGATCATTTATCGCTAAAAGGAGACAAAATAAAGACAAAATAGAGGAAAAATATTGAAATTCCGCTAAAATTATCCGTTTTCGTTGCTTTTTTTGATCACATCTCCAGAAAATGACGAGATTTTTGGCAAAATAGAGCAGAAAAATTGAAATTTCACAAAAATTATCCGTTTTCATTGCTTTTTTCGATCATTTATCGCTAAAAGGAGACAATATAAAGACAAAATAGAGGAAAAATATTGAAATTCCGCTAAAATTATCCGTTTTCGTTGCTTTTTTCGATCACATCTGCAGAAAATGACGAGATTTTAGGCAAAATAGAGCAGAAAAATGGAAATTTCACAAAAATTATCCGTTTTAGTTGCTTTTTTCGATCATTTATCGCTAAAATGAGACAAAATAAGGACAAAATAGAGGAAAAATATTGAAATTCCGCTAAAATTATCCGTTTTCGTTGCTTTTTTCGATCACATCTCAAAAAAATGACGAGATTTTTGGCAAAATAGAGCAGAAAAATTGAAATTTCACAAAAATTATCCGTTTTAGTTGCTTTTTTCGATCATTTATCGCTAAAAGGAGACAAAATAAGGACAAAATTGAGGAAAAATATTGAAATTCCGCTAAAATTATCCGTTTTCGTTGCTTTTTTCCATTACATCTCCAGAAAATGACGAGATTTTTGGCAAAATAGAGCAGAAAAATTGAAGTTTTACAAAAATTATCCGTCTTAGTTGCTTTTTTCGATCATTTATCGCTAAAAGAAGACAAAATAAAGACAAAATAGAGGAAAAATATTGTAATTCCGCTAAAATTATCCGTTTTCGTTGCTTTTTTCGATCACATCTCCAGAAAATTACGAGATTTTAGGCAAAATAGAGCAGAAAAATGGAAATTTCACAAAAATTATCCGTTTTAGTTGCTTTTTTCGATCATTTATCGCTAAAAGGAGACAAAATAAGGACAAAATAGAGGAAAAATATTGAAATTCCGCTAAAATTATCCGTTTTCGTTGCTTTTTTCCATTACATCTCCAGAAAATGACGAGATTTTTGGCAAAATAGAGCAGAAAAATTGAAGTTTCACAAAAATTATCCCTTTTAGATGCTTTTTTCGATCATTTATCGCTAAAAGGAGACAAAATAAAGACAAAATAGAGGAAAAATATTGAAATTCCGCTAAAATTATCCGTTTTCGTTGCTTTTTTCGATCACATCTCCAGAAAATGACGAGATTTTAGGCAAAATAGAGCAGAAAAATGGAAATTTCACAAAAATTATCCGTTTTAGTTGCTTTTTTCGATCATTTATCGCTAAAATGAGACAAAATAAGGACAAAATAGAGGAAAAATATTGAAATTCCGCTAAAATTATCCGTTTTCGTTGCTTTTTTCGATCACATCTCAAAAAAATGACGAGATTTTTGGCAAAATAGAGCAGAAAAATTGGAATTTCACAAAAATTATCCGTTTTAGTTGGTTTTTTCGATCATTTATCGCTAAAAGGAGACAAAATAAGGACAAAATAGAGGAAAAATATTGAAATTCCGCTAAAATTATCCGTTTTCGTTGCTTTTTTCCATCACATCTCCAGAAAATGACGAGATTTTTGGCAAAATAGAGCAGAAAAATTGAAATTTCACAAAAATTATCCGTTTTAGTTGCTTTTTTCGATCATTTATCGCTAAAAGGAGACAAAATAAGGACAAAATAAAGGAAAAATATTAAATTCCACTAAAATTATCCGTTTTAGTTGTTTCTTTTGATCATTTATCGCTAAAAGGAGACAAAATAAACACAAAATAGAGGAAACATATTGAAATTCCGCTAAAATTATCCGTTTTATTTGCTTTTTTTGATCATTTATCGCTTAAAGGTGACAAAATAAGGACAAAATAGAGGAAAAATATTGAAATTCCGCAAAAATTATCCGTTTTCGTTGCTTTTTTCGATCAAATCTCCAGAAAATGACGAGATTTTAGGCAAAATAGAGCAGAAAAATCGAAATTTCACAAAAATTATCCGTTTTAGTTGCTTTTTTCGATCATTTATCGCTAAAATGAGATAAAATAAGGACAAAATAGAGGAAAAATATTGAAATTTCGCTAAAATTATCCGTTTTCGTTGCTTTTTTCGAACACATCTCATGAAAATGACGAGATTTTAGGCAAAATAGAGCAGAAAAATTGAAATTTCACAAAAATTATCCGTTTTAGTTGCTTTTTTCGATCATTTATCGCTAAAAGGAGACAAAATAAGGACAAAATAGAGGAAAAATATTGAAATTCCGCTAAAATTAACCGTTTTCGTTGCTTTTTTCGATCACATCTCCAGAAAATGACGTGATTTTTGGCAAAATAGAGCAGAAAAATTGAAATTTCACAAAAATTTTCCGTTTTAGTTGCTTTTTTCGATCATTTATCGCTAAAAGGAGACAAAATAAGGACAAAATAGAGGAAAAATATTGAAATTCCGCTAAAATTATCCGTTTTCGTTGCTTTTTTCGATCACATCTCCAGAAAATGACGAGATTTTAGGCAAAATAGAGCAGAAAAATTGAAATTTCACAAAAATTATCCGTTTTAGTTGCTTTTTTTGATCATTTATCGCTAAAATGAGACAAAATAAGGACAAAATAGAGGAAAAATATTGAAATTTCGCTAAAATTATCCGTTTTCGTTGCTTTTTTCCATCATATATTTTAAAAATGACGCAAAATAGTAGAAAAATATTGAAATTTGACAGAAATTATCCGTTTTAGTTGCTTAATTCGATCACATTTCCAGAAAATGACGAGATTTTTGGCAAAATAGAGCAGAAAAATTGAAATTTCACAAAAATTATCCGTTTAAGTTGCTTTTTTCGATCATTTATTGCTAAAAGGAGACAAAATAAGGACAAAATAGAGGAAAAATATTGAAATTTCGCTATAATTATTTGTTTTCGTTGCTTTTTTCCATCATATATCTTTAAAATGACGCAAAATAGTAGAAAAATATTGAAATTCGACAGAAATTATCCGTTTTAGTTGCTTTATTCGATCACATCTCCAGAAAATGACGAGATTTTTGGCAAAATTGAGCAGAAAAATTGAATAATCACAAAAATTATCGGTTTTTATTGCTTTTTTCGATCATTTATCGCTAAAAGGAGACAAAATAAGGACAAAATAGAGGAAAAATATTGAAATTCCGCTAAAATTATCCGTTTTCGTTGCTTTTTTCGATCACATCTCCAGAAAATGACGAGATTTTAGGCAAAATAGAGCAGAAAAATTGAAATTTCACAAAAATTATCCGTTTAAGTTGCTTTTTTCGATCATTTATTGCTAGAAGGAGACAAAATAAGGACAAAATAGAGGAAAAATATTGAAATTCCGCGAAAATTAACCGTTTTCGTTGCTTTTTTCGATCATTTATCGCTAAAATGAGACAAAATAAGGACAAAATAGAGGAAAAATATTGAAATTTCGCTATAATTATTTGTTTTCGTTGCTTTTTTCCATCATATATCTTTAAAATGACGCAAAATAGTAGAAAAATATTGAAATTCGACAGAAATTATCCGTTTTTGTTGCTTTATTCGATCACATCTCCAGAAAATGACGAGATTTTTGGCAAAATTGAGCAGAAAAATTGAATAATCACAAAAATTATCGGTTTTTATTGCTTTTTTCGATCATTTATCGCTAAAAGGAGACAAAATAAGGACAAAATAGAGGAAAAATATTGAAATTCCGCTAAAATTATCCGTTTTCGTTGCTTTTTTCGATCACATCTCCTGAAAATGACGAGCTTTTGGCAAAATAGAGCAGAAAAAGTGATATTTCACAAAAATTATCCGTTTAAGTTGCTTTTTTCGATCATTTATCGCTAAAATGTGACAAAATAAGGACAAAATAGAGGAAAAATATTGAAATTTCGCTAAAATTATCCGTTTTCGTTGCTTTTTTCGATCATTTATCGCTAAAAGGAGACAAAATAAGGACAATATAGAGGAAAAATATTGAAATTTCGCTGAAATTATCCGTTTTCGTTGCTTTTTTCGCACACATCTCATGAAAATGACGAGATTTTAGGCAAAATAGAGCAGAAAAATTGAAATTTCACAAAAATTATCCGTTTTAGTTGCTTTTTTCGATCATTTATCATTAAAAGGAGACAAAATAAGGACAAAATAGAGGAAAAATATTAAAATTCCGCTAAAATTAACCGTTTTCGTTGCTTTTTTCGATCACATCTCCAGAAAATGACGAGATTTTTGGCAAAATAGAGCAGAAAAATTGAAATTTCACAAAAATTTTCCGTTTTAGTTGCTTTTTTCGATCATTTATCGCTAAAAGGAGACAAAATAAGGACAAAATAGAGGAAAAATATTGAAATTCCGCTAAAATTCTCCGTTTTTGTTGCTTTTTTCGATCACATCTCAGAAAATGACGAGATTTTAGGCAAAATAGAGCAGAAAAATTGAAATTTCACAAAAATTATCCAGTTTAGTTGCTTTTTTTGATCATTTATCGCTAAAATGAGACAAAATAAGGACAAAATAGAGGAAAAATATTGAAATTTCGATAAAATGATCCGTTTTCGTTGCTTTTTTCCATCATATATTTTAAAAATGACGCAAAATAGTAGAAAAATATTGAAATTTGACAGAAATTATCCGTTTTAGTTGCTTTATTCAATCACATCTCCAGAAAATGACGAGATTTTTGGCAAAATAGAGCAGAAAAATTGAAATTTCACAAAAATTATCCGTTTTAGTTGCTTTTTTCGATCATTTATCGCTAAAAGGAGACAAAATAGAGGAGAAATATTGAAATTCCGCTAAAATTATCCGTTTTCGTTGCTTTTTTCGATCATTTATCGCTAAAAGGAGACAAAATAAGGACAAAATAGAGCAGAAAAATTGAAAATTAACAAAAATTATCCGTTTTCGTTGCTTTTTTCGATCATTTATCGCTAAAAGGAGACAAAATAAAGACAAAATAGAGGAAAAATATTGAAATTCCGCTAAAATTATCCGTTTTCGTTGCTTTTTTCGATCATTTATCGCTAAAACGAGACAAAATAAGGACAAAATAGAGGAAAAATATTGAAATTCCGCTAAAATTATCCGTTTTCGTTGCTTTTTTCGATCACATCTCCTGAAAATTACGAGATTTTTGGCAAAATAGAGCAGAAAAACTGAAATTTCACAAAAATTATCCGTTTTAGTTGCTTTTTTTGATCATTTATCGCTAAAATGAGACAAAATAAGGACAAAATAGAGGAAAAATATTGAAATTTCGCTAAAATTGTCCGTTTTCGTTGCTTTTTTCCATCATATATTTTTAAAATGACGCAAAATAGTAGAAAAATATTGAAATTTGACAGAAATTATCTGTTTTAGTTGCTTTATTCGATCACATCTCCAGAAAATGACGAGATTTTTGGCAAAATAGAGCAGAAAAATTGAAATTTCACAAAAATTATCCGGTTTAGTTGCTTTTTTCGATCATTTATCGCTACAAGGAGACAAAATAAGGACAAAATAGAGGAAAAATATTGAAATTCCGCTAAAATTATCCGTTTTCGTTGCTTTATTCCATCATATATCCTTAAAATGACACAAAATAGTAGAAAAATATTGCAATTTGACAGAAATTATCCGATTTAGTTGCTTTATTCGATCACATCTCCAGAAAATGACGAGATTTTTGGCAAAATAGAGCAGAAAAATTGAAATTTCACAAAAATTATCCGTTTTAGTTGCTTTTTTTGATCATTTATCGCTAAAAGGAGACAAAATAAGGACAAAATAGAGGAAAAAATATTGAAATTCCGCTAAAATTATCCGTTTTAGTTGCTTTTTTCGATCATTTATCGCTAAAAGGAGACAAAATAAAGACAAAATAGAGGAAAAATATTGAAATTCCGCTAAAATTATCCGTTTTCGTTGCTTTTTTTGATCACATCTCCAGAAAATGACGAGATTTTTGGCAAAATAGAGCAGAAAAATTGAAATTTCACAAAAATTATCCGTTTTCGTTGCTTTTTTCGATCATTTATCGCTAAAAGGAAACAAAATAAAGACAAAATAGAGGAAAAATATTGAAATTCCGCTAAAATTATCCGTTTTCGTTGCTTTTTTCGAACACATCTCCAGAAAATGACGAGATTTTAGGCATAATAGAGCAGAAAAATTGAAATTTCACAAAAATTATCCGTTTTAGTTGCTTTTTTCGATCATTTATCGCTAAAAGGAGACAAAATAAGGACAAAATAGAGGAAAAATATTGAAATTCCGCTAAAATTATCCGTTTTCGTTGCTTTTTTCGATCACATCTCAAAAAAATGACGAGATTTTTGGCAAAATAGAGCAGAAAAATTGAAATTTCACAAAAATTATCCGTTTTAGTTGCTTTTTTCGATCATTTATCGCTAAAAGGAGACAAAATAAGGACAAAATAGAGGAAAAATATTGAAATTCCGCTAAAATTATCCGTTTTCGTTGCTTTTTTCCATCACATCTCAAAAAATGACGAGATTTTTGGCAAAATAGAGCAGAAAAATTGAAATTTCACAAAAATTATCCGTTTTAGTTGCTTTTTTCGATCATTTATCGCTAAAATGAGACAAAATAAAGACAAAATAGAGGAAAAATATTGAAATTCCGCTAAAATTATCCGTTTTCGTTGCTTTTTTCGATCACATCTCCAGAAAATGACAAGATTTTTGGCAAAATAGAGCAGAAAAATTGAAATTTCACAAAAATTATCCGTTTTCGTTGCTTTTTTCGATCATTTATCGCTAAAAGGAAACAAAATAAAGACAAAATAGAGGAAAAATATTGAAATTCCGCTAAAATTATCCGTTTTCGTTGCTTTTTTCGAACACATCTCCAGAAAATGACAAGATTTTAGGCATAATAGAGCAGAAAAATTGAAATTTCACAAAAATTATCCGTTTTAGTTGCTTTTTTCCATCATATATCCTTAAAATGACGCAAAATAGTAGAAAAATATTGCAATTTGACAGAAATTATCCGTTTTAGTTGCTTTATTCGATCACATCTCCAGAAAATGACGAGATTTTTGGCAAAATAGAGAAGAAAAATTGAAATTTCACAAAAATTATCCGTTTTAGTTGCTTTTTTCGATCATTTATCGCTAAAAGGAGACAAAATAAGGACAAAATAGAGGAAAAATATTGAAATTCCGCTAAAATTATCCGTTTTAGTTGCTTTTTTCGATCATTTATCGCTAAAAGGAGACAAAATAAAGACAAAATAGAGGAAAAATATTGAAATTCCGCTAAAATTATCCGTTTTCGTTGCTTTTTTTGATCTAATCTCCAGAAAATGACGAGATTTTTGGCAAAATAGAGCAGAAAAATTGAAATTTCACAAAAATTATCCGTTTTAGTTGCTTTTTTTGATCATTTATCGCTAAAATGAGACAAAATAAGGACAAAATAGAGGAAAAATATTGAAATTTCGCTAAAATTGTCCGTTTTCGTTGCTTTTTTCCATCAAATATTTTTAAAATGACGCAAAATAGTAGAAAAATATTGAAATTTGACAGAAATTATCTGTTTTAGTTGCTTTATTCGATCACATCTCCAGAAAATGACGAGATTTTTGGCAAAATAAAGCAGAAAAATTGAAATTTCACAAAAATTATCCGGTTTAGTTGCTTTTTTCGATCATTTATCACTACAAGGAGACAAAATAAGGACAAAATAGAGGAAAAATATTGAAATTCCGCTAAAATTATCCGTTTTCGTTGCTTTTTTCGATCATGTCTCCAGAAAATTACGAGATTTTTGGCAAAATGGAGCAGAAAAATTGAAATTTCACAAAAATTATCTGTTTTAGTTGCTTTTATCGATCATTTATCGCTAAAAGGAGACAAAAGGAGACTAAAATTATCCGTTTTCGTTGCTTTTTTCCATCATATATCCTTAAAATGACACAAAATAGTAGAAAAATATAGCAATTTGACAGAAATTATCCGTTTTAGTTGCTTTATTCGATCACATCTCCAGAAAATGACAAGATTTTTGGCAAAATAGAGCAGAATAATTGAAATTTCACAAAAATTATCCGTTTTAGTTGCTTTTTTCGATCATTTATCGCTAAAAGGAGACAAAATAAGGACAAAATAGAGGAAAAATATTGAAATTCCGCTAAAATTATCCGTTTTAGTTGCTTTTTTCGATCATTTATCGCTAAAAGGAGACAAAATAAGGACAAAATAGAGGAAAAATATTGAAATTCCGCTAAAATTATCCGTTTTCGTTTCTTTTTTCGATCACATCTCCAGAAAATGACGAGATTTTTGGAAAAATAGAGCAGAAAAATTGAAATTTCACAAAAATTATCCGTTTTAGTTGCTTTTTTCCATCATATATCCTTAAAATGACGCAAAATAGTAGAAAAATATTGCAATTTGACAGAAATTATCCGTTTTAGTTGCTTTATTCGATCACATCTCCAGAAAATGACGAGATGTTTTGCAAAATAGAGAAGAAAAATTAAAATTTCACAAAAATTATCCGTTTTAGTTGCTTTTTTCGATCATTTATCGCTAAAAGGAGACAAAATAAGGACAAAATAGAGGAAAAATATTGAAATTCCGCTAAAATTATCCGTTTTAGTTGCTTTTTTCGATCATTTATCGCTAAAAGGAGACAAAATAAAGACAAAATAGGGGAAAAATATTGAAATTCCGCTAAAATTATCCGTTTTCGTTGCTTTTTTTGATCACATCTCCAGAAAATGACGAGATTTTTGGCAAAATAGAGCAGAAAAATTGAAATTTCACAAAAATTATCCGTTTTCGTTGCTTTTTTCGATCATTTATCGCTAAAATGAGACAAAAGAAGGACAAAATAGAGGAAAAATATTGAAATTCCGCTAAAATTATCCGTTTTCGTTGCTTTTTTCGATCACATCTCAAAAAAATGACGAGATTTTTGGCAAAATAGAGCAGAAAAATTGAAATTTCACAAAAATTATCCGTTTTAGTTGCTTTTTTCGATCATTTATCGCTAAAAGGAGACAAAATAAGGACAAAATAGAGGAAAAATATTGAAATTCCGCTAAAATTATCCGTTTTCGTTTCTTTTTTCGACCACATCTCCAGAAAATGACGAGATTTTTGGAAAAATAGAGCAGAAAAATTGAAATTTCACAAAAATTATCCGTTTTAGTTGCTTTTTTCCATCATATATCCTTAAAATGACGCAAAATAGTAGAAAAATATTGCAATTTGACAGAAATTATCCGTTTTAGTTGCTTTATTCGATCACATCTCCAGAAAATGACGAGATTTTTTGTAAAATAGAGAAGAAAAATTAAAATTTCACAAAAATTATCCGTTTTAGTTGCTTTTTTCGATCATTTATCGCTAAAAGGAGACAAAATAAGGACAAAATAGAGGAAAAATATTGAAATTCCGCTAAAATTATCCGTTTTAGTTGCTTTTTTCGATCATTTATCGCTAAAAGGAGACAAAATAAAGACAAAATAGAGGAAAAATATTGAAATTCCGCTAAAATTATCCGTTTTCGTTGCTTTTTTCGATCACATCTCCAGAAAATGACGAGATTTTAGGCAAAATAGAGCAGAAAAATGGAAATTTCACAAAAATTATCCGTTTTAGTTGCTTTTTTCGATCATTTATCGCTAAAATGAGACAAAATAAGGACAAAATAGAGGAAAAATATTGAAATTCCGCTAAAATTATCCGTTTTCGTTGCTTTTTTCGATCACATCTCAAAAAAATGACGAGATTTTTGGCAAAATAGAGCAGAAAAATTGAAATTTCACAAAAATTATCCGTTTTAGTTGCTTTTTTCGATCATTTATCGCTAAAAGGAGACAAAATAAGGGCAAAATAGAGGAAAAATATTGAAATTCCGCTAAAATTATCCGTTTTGGTTGCTTTTTTCCATCACATCTCCAGAAAATGACGAGATTTTTGGCAAAATAGAGCAGAAAAGTTGAAATTTCACAAAAATTATCCGTTTTAGTTGCTTTTTTCGATCATTTATCGCTAAAAGGAGACAAAATAAGGACAAAATAGAGGAAAAATATTGAAATTCCGCTAAAATTATCCGTTTTCGTTGCTTTTTTCGATCACATCTCCAGAAAATGACGAGATTTTAGGCAAAATAGAGCAGAAAAATGGAAATTTCACAAAAATTATCCGTTTTAGTTGCTTTTTTCGATCATTTATCGCTAAAATGAGACAAAATAAGGACTAAATAGAGGAAAAATATTGAAATTCCGCTAAAATTATCCGTTTTCTAACTTTTTTCGATCACATCTCAAAAAAATGAGATTTTTGGCAAAATAGAGCAGAAAAATTGAAATTTCACAAAAATTATCTGTTTTAGTTGCTTTTTTCGATCATTTATCGCTAAAAGGAGACAAAATAAGGACAAAATAGAGGAAAAATATTGGAATTCCGCTAAAATTATCCGTTTTCGTTGCTTTTTTCCATCACATCTCAAGAAAATGACGAGATTTTTGGCAAAATAGAGCAGAAAATTGAAATTTCACAAAAATTATCCGTTTTAGTTGCTTTTTTCGATCATTTATCGCTAAAAGGAGACAAAATAGAGGAAAAATATTGAAATTCCGCTAAAATTATCCGTTTTCGTTGGTTTTTTCGATCACATCACCAGAAAATGACGAGATTTTTGGCAAAATAGAGCAGAAAAATTGAAATTTCACAAAAATTATCCGTTTTAGTTGCTTTTTTCCATCATATATCCTTAAAATGACGCAAAATAGTAGAAAAGTATTGCAATTTGACAGAAATTATCCGTTTTAGTTGCTTTATTCGATCACATCTCCAGAAAATGACGAGATTTTTGGCAAAATAGAGAAGAAAAATTGAAATTTCACAAAAATTATCCGTTTTAGTTGCATTTTTCGATCATTTATCGCTAAAAGGAGACAAAATAAGGACAAAATAGAGGAAAAATATTGAAATTCCGCTAAAATTATCCGTTTTAGTTGCTTTTTTCGATCATTTATCGCTAAAAGGAGACAAAATAAAGACAAAATAGAGGAAAAATATTGAAATTCCGCTAAAATTATCCGTTTTCGTTGCTTTTTTTGATCACATCTCCAGAAAATGACGAGATTTTTGGCAAAATAGAGCAGAAAAATTGAAATTTCACAAAAATTATCCGTTTTCGTTGCTTTTTTCGATCATTTATCGCTAAAAGGAGACAATATAAAGACAAAATAGAGGAAAAATATTGAAATTCCGCTAAAATTATCCGTTTTCGTTGCTTTTTTCGATCACATCTGCAGAAAATGACGAGATTTTAGGCAAAATAGAGCAGAAAAATGGAAATTTCACAAAAATTATCCGTTTTAGTTGCTTTTTTCGATCATTTATCGCTAAAATGAGACAAAATAAGGACAAAATAGAGGAAAAATATTGAAATTCCGCTAAAATTATCCGTTTTCGTTGCTTTTTTCGATCACATCTCAAAAAAATGACGAGATTTTTGGCAAAATAGAGCAGAAAAATTGAAATTTCACAAAAATTATCCGTTTTAGTTGCTTTTTTCGATCATTTATCGCTAAAAGGAGACAAAATAAGGACAAAATTGAGGAAAAATATTGAAATTCCGCTAAAATTATCCGTTTTCGTTGCTTTTTTCCATTACATCTCCAGAAAATGACGAGATTTTTGGCAAAATAGAGCAGAAAAATTGAAGTTTTACAAAAATTATCCGTCTTAGTTGCTTTTTTCGATCATTTATCGCTAAAAGAAGACAAAATAAAGACAAAATAGAGGAAAAATATTGAAATTCCGCTAAAATTATCCGTTTTCGTTGCTTTTTTCGATCACATCTCCAGAAAATTACGAGATTTTAGGCAAAATAGAGCAGAAAAAAGGAAATTTCACAAAAATTATCCGTTTTAGTTGCTTTTTTCGATCATTTATCGCTAAAAGGAGACAAAATAAGGACAAAATAGAGGAAAAATATTGAAATTCCGCTAAAATTATCCGTTTTCGTTGCTTTTTTCCATTACATCTCCAGAAAATGACGAGATTTTTGGCAAAATAGAGCAGAAAAATTGAAGTTTCACAAAAATTATCCGTTTTAGATGCTTTTTTCGATCATTTATCGCTAAAAGGAGACAAAATAAAGACAAAATAGAGGAAAAATATTGAAATTCCGCTAAAATTATCCGTTTTCGTTGCTTTTTTCGATCACATCTCCAGAAAATGACGAGATTTTAGGCAAAATAGAGCAGAAAAATGGAAATTTCACAAAAATTATCCGTTTTAGTTGCTTTTTTCGATCATTTATCGCTAAAATGAGACAAAATAAGGACAAAATAGAGGAAAAATATTGAAATTCCGCTAAAATTATCCGTTTTCGTTGCTTTTTTCGATCACATCTCAAAAAAATGACGAGATTTTTGGCAAAATAGAGCAGAAAAATTGGAATTTCACAAAAATTATCCGTTTTAGTTGCTTTTTTCGATCATTTATCGCTAAAAGGAGACAAAATAAGGACAAAATAGAGGAAAAATATTAAAATTCCGCTAAAATTATCCGTTTTCGTTGCTTTTTTCCATCACATCTCCAGAAAATGACGAGATTTTTGGCAAAATAGAGCAGAAAAATTGAAATTTCACAAAAATTATCCGTTTTAGTTGCTTTTTTCGATCATTTATCGCTAAAAGGAGACAAAATAAGGACAAAATAAAGGAAAAATATTAAATTCCACTAAAATTATCCGTTTTAGTTGTTTCTTTTGATCATTTATCGCTAAAAGGAGACAAAATAAACACAAAATAGAGGAAACATATTGAAATTCCGCTAAAATTATCCGTTTTGGTTGCTTTTTTCCATCACATCTCCAGAAAATGACGAGATTTTTGGCAAAATAGAGCAGAAAAGTTGAAATTTCACAAAAATTATCCGTTTTAGTTGCTTTTTTCGATCATTTATCGCTAAAAGGAGACAAAATAAGGACAAAATAGAGGAAAAATATTGAAATTCCGCTAAAATTATCCGTTTTCGTTGCTTTTTTCGATCACATCTCCAGAAAATGACGAGATTTTAGGCAAAATAGAGCAGAAAAATGGAAGTTTCACAAAAATTATCCGTTTTAGTTGCTTTTTTCGATCATTTATCGCTAAAATGAGACAAAATAAGGACTAAATAGAGGAAAAATATTGAAATTCCGCTAAAATTATCCGTTTTCTAACTTTTTTCGATCACATCTCAAAAAAATGAGATTTTTGGCAAAATAGAGCAGAAAAATTGAAATTTCACAAAAATTATCTGTTTTAGTTGCTTTTTTCGATCATTTATCGCTAAAAGGAGACAAAATAAGGACAAAATAGAGGAAAAATATTGGAATTCCGCTAAAATTATCCGTTTTCGTTGCTTTTTTCCATCACATCTCAAGAAAATGACGAGATTTTTGGCAAAATAGAGCAGAAAATTGAAATTTCACAAAAATTATCCGTTTTAGTTGCTTTTTTCGATCATTTATCGCTAAAAGGAGACAAAATAGAGGAAAAATATTGAAATTCCGCTAAAATTATCCGTTTTCGTTGGTTTTTTCGATCACATCACCAGAAAATGACGAGATTTTTGGCAAAATAGAGCAGAAAAATTGAAATTTCACAAAAATTATCCGTTTTAGTTGCTTTTTTCCATCATATATCCTTAAAATGACGCAAAATAGTAGAAAAGTATTGCAATTTGACAGAAATTATCCGTTTTAGTTGCTTTATTCGATCACATCTCCAGAAAATGACGAGATTTTTGGCAAAATAGAGAAGAAAAATTGAAATTTCACAAAAATTATCCGTTTTAGTTGCATTTTTCGATCATTTATCGCTAAAAGGAGACAAAATAAGGACAAAATAGAGGAAAAATATTGAAATTCCGCTAAAATTATCCGTTTTAGTTGCTTTTTTCGATCATTTATCGCTAAAAGGAGACAAAATAAAGACAAAATAGAGGAAAAATATTGAAATTCCGCTAAAATTATCCGTTTTCGTTGCTTTTTTTGATCACATCTCCAGAAAATGACGAGATTTTTGGCAAAATAGAGCAGAAAAATTGAAATTTCACAAAAATTATCCGTTTTCGTTGCTTTTTTCGATCATTTATCGCTAAAAGGAGACAATATAAAGACAAAATAGAGGAAAAATATTGAAATTCCGCTAAAATTATCCGTTTTCGTTGCTTTTTTCGATCACATCTGCAGAAAATGACGAGATTTTAGGCAAAATAGAGCAGAAAAATGGAAATTTCACAAAAATTATCCGTTTTAGTTGCTTTTTTCGATCATTTATCGCTAAAATGAGACAAAATAAGGACAAAATAGAGGAAAAATATTGAAATTCCGCTAAAATTATCCGTTTTCGTTGCTTTTTTCGATCACATCTCAAAAAAATGACGAGATTTTTGGCAAAATAGAGCAGAAAAATTGAAATTTCACAAAAATTATCCGTTTTAGTTGCTTTTTTCGATCATTTATCGCTAAAAGGAGACAAAATAAGGACAAAATTGAGGAAAAATATTGAAATTCCGCTAAAATTATCCGTTTTCGTTGCTTTTTTCCATTACATCTCCAGAAAATGACGAGATTTTTGGCAAAATAGAGCAGAAAAATTGAAGTTTTACAAAAATTATCCGTCTTAGTTGCTTTTTTCGATCATTTATCGCTAAAAGAAGACAAAATAAAGACAAAATAGAGGAAAAATATTGAAATTCCGCTAAAATTATCCGTTTTCGTTGCTTTTTTCGATCACATCTCCAGAAAATTACGAGATTTTAGGCAAAATAGAGCAGAAAAAAGGAAATTTCACAAAAATTATCCGTTTTAGTTGCTTTTTTCGATCATTTATCGCTAAAAGGAGACAAAATAAGGACAAAATAGAGGAAAAATATTGAAATTCCGCTAAAATTATCCGTTTTCGTTGCTTTTTTCCATTACATCTCCAGAAAATGACGAGATTTTTGGCAAAATAGAGCAGAAAAATTGAAGTTTCACAAAAATTATCCGTTTTAGATGCTTTTTTCGATCATTTATCGCTAAAAGGAGACAAAATAAAGACAAAATAGAGGAAAAATATTGAAATTCCGCTAAAATTATCCGTTTTCGTTGCTTTTTTCGATCACATCTCCAGAAAATGACGAGATTTTAGGCAAAATAGAGCAGAAAAATGGAAATTTCACAAAAATTATCCGTTTTAGTTGCTTTTTTCGATCATTTATCGCTAAAATGAGACAAAATAAGGACAAAATAGAGGAAAAATATTGAAATTCCGCTAAAATTATCCGTTTTCGTTGCTTTTTTCGATCACATCTCAAAAAAATGACGAGATTTTTGGCAAAATAGAGCAGAAAAATTGGAATTTCACAAAAATTATCCGTTTTAGTTGCTTTTTTCGATCATTTATCGCTAAAAGGAGACAAAATAAGGACAAAATAGAGGAAAAATATTGAAATTCCGCTAAAATTATCCGTTTTCGTTGCTTTTTTCCATCACATCTCCAGAAAATGACGAGATTTTTGGCAAAATAGAGCAGAAAAATTGAAATTTCACAAAAATTATCCGTTTTAGTTGCTTTTTTCGATCATTTATCGCTAAAAGGAGACAAAATAAGGACAAAATAAAGGAAAAATATTAAATTCCACTAAAATTATCCGTTTTAGTTGTTTCTTTTGATCATTTATCGCTAAAAGGAGACAAAATAAACACAAAATAGAGGAAACATATTGAAATTCCGCTAAAATTATCCGTTTTATTTGCTTTTTTCGATCATTTATCGCTTAAAGGTGACAAAATAAGGACAAAATAGAGGAAAAATATTGAAATTCCGCAAAAATTATCCGTTTTCGTTGCTTTTTTCGATCAAATCTCCAGAAAATGACGAGATTTTAGGCAAAATAGAGCAGAAAAATCGAAATTTCACAAAAATTATCCGTTTTAGTTGCTTTTTTCGATCATTTATCGCTAAAATGAGATAAAATAAGGACAAAATAGAGGAAAAATATTGAAATTTCGCTAAAATTATCCGTTTTCGTTGCTTTTTTCGAACACATCTCATGAAAATGACGAGATTTTAGGCAAAATAGAGCAGAAAAATTGAAATTTCACAAAAATTATCCGTTTTAGTTGCTTTTTTCGATCATTTATCGCTAAAAGGAGACAAAATAAGGACAAAATAGAGGAAAAATATTGAAATTCCGCTAAAATTAACCGTTTTCGTTGCTTTTTTCGATCACATCTCCAGAAAATGACGTGATTTTTGGCAAAATAGAGCAGAAAAATTGAAATTTCACAAAAATTTTCCGTTTTAGTTGCTTTTTTCGATCATTTATCGCTAAAAGGAGACAAAATAAGGACAAAATAGAGGAAAAATATTGAAATTCCGCTAAAATTATCCTTTTTCGTTGCTTTTTTCGATCACATCTCCAGAAAATGACGAGATTTTAGGCAAAATAGAGCAGAAAAATTGAAATTTCACAAAAATTATCCGTTTTAGTTGCTTTTTTCGATCATTTATCGCTAAAAGGAGACAAAATAAGGACAAAATAGAGGAAAAATATTGAAATTTCGCTAAAATTATCCGTTTTCGTTGCTTTTTTCCATCATATATCTTTAAAATGACGCAAAATAGTAGAAAAATATTGAAATTCGACAGAAATTATCCGTTTTAGTTGCTTTATTCGATCACATCTCCAGAAAATGACGAGATTTTTGGCAAAATTGAGCAGAAAAATTGAATAATCACAAAAATTATCGGTTTTTATTGCTTTTTTCGATCATTTATCGCTAAAAGGAGACAAAATAAGGACAAAATAGAGGAAAAATATTGAAATTCCGCTAAAATTATCCGTTTTCGTTGCTTTTTTCGATCACATCTCCTGAAAATGACGAGATTTTTGGCAAAATAGAGCAGAAAAAGTGATATTTCACAAAAATTATCCGTTTAAGTTGCTTTTTTCGATCATTTATCGCTAAAATGAGACAAAATAAGGACAAAATAGAGGAAAAATATTGAAATTTCGCTAAAATTATCCGTTTTCGTTGCTTTTTTCGATCATTTATCGCTAAAAGGAGACAAAATAAAGACAAAATAGTGGAAAAATATTGAAATTACGCTAAAATTATCCGTTTTCGTTGCTTTTTTCGAACACATCTCCAGAAAATGACGAGATTTTAGGCAAAATAGAGCAGAAAAATTGAAATTTCACAAAAATTATCCGTTTTAGTTGCTTTTTTCGATCATTTATCGCTAAAATGAGATAAAATAAGGACAAAATAGAGGAAAAATATTGAAATTTCGCTGAAATTATCCGTTTTCGTTGCTTTTTTCGCACACATCTCATGAAAATGACGAGATTTTAGGCAAAATAGAGCAGAAAAATTGAAATTTCACAAAAATTATCCGTTTTAGTTGCTTTTTTCGATCATTTATCGCTAAAAGGAGACAAAATAAGGACAAAATAGAGGAAAAATATTAAAATTCCGCTAAAATTAACCGTTTTCGTTGCTTTTTTCGATCACATCTCCAGAAAATGACGAGATTTTAGGCAAAATAGAGCAGAAAAATGGAAATTTCACAAAAATTATCCGTTTTAGTTGCTTTTTTCGATCATTTATCGCTAAAATGAGACAAAATAAGGACTAAATAGAGGAAAAATATTGAAATTCCGCTAAAATTATCCGTTTTCTTTGCTTTTTTCGATCACATCTCAAAAAAATGAGATTTTTGGCAAAATAGAGCAGAAAAATTGAAATTTCACAAAAATTATCTGTTTTAGTTGCTTTTTTCGATCATTTATCGCTAAAAGGAGACAAAATAAGGACAAAATAGAGGAAAAATATTGGAATTCCGCTAAAATTATCCGTTTTCGTTGCTTTTTTCCATCACATCTCAAGAAAATGACGAGATTTTTGGCAAAATAGAGCAGAAAATTGAAATTTCACAAAAATTATCCGTTTTAGTTGCTTTTTTCGATCATTTATCGCTAAAAGGAGACAAAATAGAGGAAAAATATTGAAATTCCGCTAAAATTATCCGTTTTCGTTGGTTTTTTCGATCACATCACCAGAAAATGACGAGATTTTTGGCAAAATAGAGCAGAAAAATTGAAATTTCACAAAAATTATCCGTTTTAGTTGCTTTTTTCCATCATATATCCTTAAAATGACGCAAAATAGTAGAAAAGTATTGCAATTTGACAGAAATTATCCGTTTTAGTTGCTTTATTCGATCACATCTCCAGAAAATGACGAGATTTTTGGCAAAATAGAGAAGAAAAATTGAAATTTCACAAAAATTATCCGTTTTAGTTGCATTTTTCGATCATTTATCGCTAAAAGGAGACAAAATAAGGACAAAATAGAGGAAAAATATTGAAATTCCGCTAAAATTATCCGTTTTAGTTGCTTTTTTCGATCATTTATCGCTAAAAGGAGACAAAATAAAGACAAAATAGAGGAAAAATATTGAAATTCCGCTAAAATTATCCGTTTTCGTTGCTTTTTTTGATCACATCTCCAGAAAATGACGAGATTTTTGGCAAAATAGAGCAGAAAAATTGAAATTTCACAAAAATTATCCGTTTTCGTTGCTTTTTTCGATCATTTATCGCTAAAAGGAGACAATATAAAGACAAAATAGAGGAAAAATATTGAAATTCCGCTAAAATTATCCGTTTTCGTTGCTTTTTTCGATCACATCTGCAGAAAATGACGAGATTTTAGGCAAAATAGAGCAGAAAAATGGAAATTTCACAAAAATTATCCGTTTTAGTTGCTTTTTTCGATCATTTATCGCTAAAATGAGACAAAATAAGGACAAAATAGAGGAAAAATATTGAAATTCCGCTAAAATTATCCGTTTTCGTTGCTTTTTTCGATCACATCTCAAAAAAATGACGAGATTTTTGGCAAAATAGAGCAGAAAAATTGAAATTTCACAAAAATTATCCGTTTTAGTTGCTTTTTTCGATCATTTATCGCTAAAAGGAGACAAAATAAGGACAAAATTGAGGAAAAATATTGAAATTCCGCTAAAATTATCCGTTTTCGTTGCTTTTTTCCATTACATCTCCAGAAAATGACGAGATTTTTGGCAAAATAGAGCAGAAAAATTGAAGTTTTACAAAAATTATCCGTCTTAGTTGCTTTTTTCGATCATTTATCGCTAAAAGAAGACAAAATAAAGACAAAATAGAGGAAAAATATTGAAATTCCGCTAAAATTATCCGTTTTCGTTGCTTTTTTCGATCACATCTCCAGAAAATTACGAGATTTTAGGCAAAATAGAGCAGAAAAAAGGAAATTTCACAAAAATTATCCGTTTTAGTTGCTTTTTTCGATCATTTATCGCTAAAAGGAGACAAAATAAGGACAAAATAGAGGAAAAATATTGAAATTCCGCTAAAATTATCCGTTTTCGTTGCTTTTTTCCATTACATCTCCAGAAAATGACGAGATTTTTGGCAAAATAGAGCAGAAAAATTGAAGTTTCACAAAAATTATCCGTTTTAGATGCTTTTTTCGATCATTTATCGCTAAAAGGAGACAAAATAAAGACAAAATAGAGGAAAAATATTGAAATTCCGCTAAAATTATCCGTTTTCGTTGCTTTTTTCGATCACATCTCCAGAAAATGACGAGATTTTAGGCAAAATAGAGCAGAAAAATGGAAATTTCACAAAAATTATCCGTTTTAGTTGCTTTTTTCGATCATTTATCGCTAAAATGAGACAAAATAAGGACAAAATAGAGGAAAAATATTGAAATTCCGCTAAAATTATCCGTTTTCGTTGCTTTTTTCGATCACATCTCAAAAAAATGACGAGATTTTTGGCAAAATAGAGCAGAAAAATTGGAATTTCACAAAAATTATCCGTTTTAGTTGCTTTT
Source organism: Sympetrum striolatum (assembly GCA_947579665.1). NCBI lineage: Eukaryota > Metazoa > Arthropoda > Insecta > Odonata > Libellulidae > Sympetrum > Sympetrum striolatum. The sequence goes on from CANPUZ010000246.1 coordinate 91,648, forward strand.
TTCGATCATTTATCGCTAAAAGGAGACAAAATAAGGACAAAATAGAGGAAAAATATTGAAATTCCGCTAAAATTATCCGTTTTCGTTGCTTTTTTCCATCACATCTCCAGAAAATGACGAGATTTTTGGCAAAATAGAGCAGAAAAATTGAAATTTCACAAAAATTATCCGTTTTAGTTGCTTTTTTCGATCATTTATCGCTAAAAGGAGACAAAATAAGGACAAAATTAAGGAAAAATATTAAATTCCACTAAAATTATCCGTTTTAGTTGTTTCTTTTGATCATTTATCGCTAAAAGGAGACAAAATAAACACAAAATAGAGGAAACATATTGAAATTCCGCTAAAATTATCCGTTTTATTTGCTTTTTTCGATCATTTATCGCTTAAAGGTGACAAAATAAGGACAAAATAGAGGAAAAATATTGAAATTCCGCAAAAATTATCCGTTTTCGTTGCTTTTTTCGATCAAATCTCCAGAAAATGACGAGATTTTAGGCAAAATAGAGCAGAAAAATCGAAATTTCACAAAAATTATCCGTTTTAGTTGCTTTTTTCGATCATTTATCGCTAAAATGAGATAAAATAAGGACAAAATAGAGGAAAAATATTGAAATTTCGCTAAAATTATCCGTTTTCGTTGCTTTTTTCGAACACATCTCATGAAAATGACGAGATTTTAGGCAAAATAGAGCAGAAAAATTGAAATTTCACAAAAATTATCCGTTTTAGTTGCTTTTTTCGATCATTTATCGCTACAAGGAGACAAAATAAGGACAAAATAGAGGAAAAATATTGAAATTCCGCTAAAATTATCCGTTTTCGTTGCTTTTTTCCATTACATCTCCAGAAAATGACGAGATTTTTGGCAAAATAGAGCAGAAAAATTGAAGTTTCACAAAAATTATCCGTTTTAGATGCTTTTTTCGATCATTTATCGCTAAAAGGAGACAAAATAAAGACAAAATAGAGGAAAAATATTGAAATTCCGCTAAAATTATCCGTTTTCGTTGCTTTTTTCGATCACATCTCCAGAAAATGACGAGATTTTAGGCAAAATAGAGCAGAAAAATGGAAATTTCACAAAAATTATCCGTTTTAGTTGCTTTTTTCGATCATTTATCGCTAAAATGAGACAAAATAAGGACAAAATAGAGGAAAAATATTGAAATTCCGCTAAAATTATCCGTTTTCGTTGCTTTTTTCGATCACATCTCAAAAAAATGACGAGATTTTTGGCAAAATAGAGCAGAAAAATTGGAATTTCACAAAAATTATCCGTTTTAGTTGCTTTTTTCGATCATTTATCGCTAAAAGGAGACAAAATAAGGACAAAATAGAGGAAAAATATTGAAATTCCGCTAAAATTATCCGTTTTCGTTGCTTTTTTCCATCACATCTCCAGAAAATGACGAGATTTTTGGCAAAATAGAGCAGAAAAATTGAAATTTCACAAAATTATCCGTTTTAGTTGCTTTTTTCGATCATTTATCGCTAAAAGGAGACAAAATAAGGACAAAATAAAGGAAAAATATTAAATTCCACTAAAATTATCCGTTTTAGTTGTTTCTTTTGATCATTTATCGCTAAAAGGAGACAAAATAAACACAAAATAGAGGAAACATATTGAAATTCCGCTAAAATTATCCGTTTTATTTGCTTTTTTCGATCATTTATCGCTTAAAGGTGACAAAATAAGGACAAAATAGAGGAAAAATATTGAAATTCCGCAAAAATTATCCGTTTTCGTTGCTTTTTTCGATCAAATCTCCAGAAAATGACGAGATTTTAGGCAAAATAGAGCAGAAAAATCGAAATTTCACAAAAATTATCCGTTTTAGTTGCTTTTTTCGATCATTTATCGCTAAAATGAGATAAAATAAGGACAAAATAGAGGAAAAATATTGAAATTTCGCTAAAATTATCCGTTTTCGTTGCTTTTTTCGAACACATCTCATGAAAATGACGAGATTTTAGGCAAAATAGAGCAGAAAATTGAAATTTCACAAAAATTATCCGTTTTAGTTGCTTTTTTCGATCATTTATCGCTAAAAGGAGACAAAATAAGGACAAAATAGAGGAAAAATATTGAAATTCCGCTAAAATTAACCGTTTTCGTTGCTTTTTTCGATCACATCTCCAGAAAATGACGTGATTTTTGGCAAAATAGAGCAGAAAAATTGAAATTTCACAAAATTTTCCGTTTTAGTTGCTTTTTTCGATCATTTATCGCTAAAAGGAGACAAAATAAGGACAAAATAGAGGAAAAATATTGAAATTCCGCTAAAATTATCCTTTTTCGTTGCTTTTTTCGATCACATCTCCAGAAAATGACGAGATTTTAGGCAAAATA